>DWQX01001075.1:0-31791 GCA_018245475.1 Pharmacophagus antenor
CTCTCGTCGCGGATCATGGCATCCATGACCCGCGGCAAAGAGAGGTCCGGCCCGACCAAAGTCTCAACAGCACGGCGTCGCCCCGACCAGGCAGTACACACCGCGAGGGTGTGTACTGTCGTGTCGTCCGCAGCACCGCACTGGTGGCACCTGGTGGTCTCCTCCCTCCCGATCCGGTGCAGATAGTAACCGAAGCATCCGTGCCCGAATTGACGAACCTGGCCTGACCCTTGTCGATCGATATTCTATTATCTTATATAACAAGTCTTGTGATGACAACGTATTTATTACACTCACGCATGTTAAAGTAATACACAATAACACATATACACTTAAATAAAGTTAAATAATACAGGTAATTTACTTTGTCCTCATATTTAAAGAATTTTTTTTTTCAGGCATAGAATGTTAAAAAATATGCATTTTTTTTGTAGTTTTAATACGTAACATTATATTTACATAGAGTGTTCAACATATTTCACTCCCCTACGTAAACTTCTTCAAAACAACAAGATATTCATAGAAAAATATTTTCTACTCCTCAATTTTCTAGATCAGAATGCGAAAAACGGAAAATCGGTAAGTAGAAAGGTTTCCGGTTCGTGATTTGAGAACTAGACTTGGTTAATTAATCTGTAAACTACGTTCTCCTTTAAACGACTTTTTTTGATGCGATGCGTTTATTTTAATTTTATTGAAACTATGGATTAGTAACAGTAATTTTTAAATAAAAATTTCACTTAAAGGTTTTACCATAACATTGATCGTTCTACTCATTCAACCTAATTTAATTGTTTAAGAAGTTCTCAAAATTTTTTTGTTTATAGTTGCTTATAATTTCCGATGGTTGTATGGCCAATTTGCATTTACCGAACATTTATTTTTAAGTCCGTTAGGATTTATTAATCCTTCATCAGATTGCGACAATATTTTTATATCAAAATTTGCATACGATACGAAACTACGAGAAAAGGCAACTAATACTTAAAACTTTTCTACCATTAATTCGCTATTAACAGAAGACCAAAAATAATTATTCATTAGACTATAGTTAATTGAACATGAAAGTCTTTTTCAAATGTACCATCGTTTATTATTAATTTTCAAAATAGACTTTGAATGAAATAAAGAAAATAAATTTAATTTATCATTTGTAAACATAGTTTTTAATATTTAAGATTGGAAACCGTTTCATCTGGAAGTTATTATACACTATTGATACGAATAGCCGTTGGAGTATGACGCCTGTCAATTATAAGACACAAGTCTCGGGCTTGCTGGCGATAGCTTTCCAGTTGAACGATTCAGACACCCGTTCTTATTGAAAAGGAACGTAATAAAACTATAATAAACCTTTCTTTTTTCATGACAAATACTAAAAATATAAAAAGTTAACTTAACTTGACATAATTTATAACAATATTTTTAACTCCATGATAGTATTGCTACACCTAATCATCAGATCATCACGAGATCATCACTACCACCTCAAACAATGATTATCAGCTAAGTCTCGAAGTGGCTCCTTTCTGATGATGTACTATGCCGTCAACTTTAAGTGGCATCAAAGTCGGGTCGCGGAACCGGGGTCGGTGAGCTATATGTAAAGTGGTTTAAACCTATAAAGCGGCAGTAGTTTAGCTCTAAGTGCGCTGTAATTTCGCATAATGTATTACGAAGTTGATTGGGTTCCATCCCCACTAAGATTCAGCCATGTACTAACAATAAAGCTTTTTGAACGTAAATTAGATTGTTTAAAGTATGTGTTAATTTCTAATAAAATATACCCTTAAGTTACATACATGTCTACATTACCTCTTTAAAACAGGGTATTTCTAATCAACTATTTCATATCCATTTCATATACCTAATTTAAATATTGCGTAGTAGGCAAAGCGCGTAAATACTAAAGTATTTGATTTGCGACTCAGACTTGTTACAGATTAAATGAAATAGGAATTCTTTAATCCACGGCGTAGAAAATTTAAACCTCTTCTGTAAGTGTTTTCCAGTATTTAACACCGAAATTTTACATTGGGAATTATTTATCTTTCTGATGCATTTTTATGTAATTTGTGTTTTATTCTCTATAGTCTGAATATAGACTGAATTATACACATTAATTTTCATTCTGGTAATTTTTTTGACGGGAAGAATGCATCGTGTCTTTAATTTCGATGCTTAGTTTTTTGTGTATTTGTCATTTTTTAAGCAATAGTCAGATGTTTGTGATTTTTTTATCAATATTACAAAAACTAAGTATAGAGTATACCTCGAGGTAAGTTACATAAATATTTGAAAAAAAATACAACGATAAAGTTCTAATGAATAAAATAAAACTTACAAGCATAAGAATGTTATACAACTTGAACGGAATTATTTATTGTTTTTATACTTTACTTACATGTCGCTATAGTTTTTACTTACAAAAATAAATTTAGGAGCTAGAAATCAAGGTATATTGCCAAAAAGTAAAATTACTTCATCTTAATTTTATTGCTATTCTTTATTTAGTTTTTTCTCTTACCTTTTTAAATTCGTTAACGTGTTTTTTTTTTTATATTGTATTTGAATTATTTTGCAGATTTACATGTCTTCAATATATAATGACAGGATTTTATATTTCGCCGTCAGGCGTTGTAAATTAAAAAGTACTTATATTGTGTATTATCGGACAAAACCATAGAAAAAATATTTAAGTTTATTAACCTATCCGTTAATTGGATAACGCGAAATGAGGAATGGTTTTACACAGAACCTGAGATGGCACCGCAGTAACATGAAAAGTCCAAGAACTTTTGCACATAGTGAATTATTGTAGGAAACAGAAAGAGATGGATGTATAGAAAATTAAAGGACGTGAGCAAGAAGATCGACGAATAAAGATGATAATACGATTTGTTTAATAAATAAAAGATTTGAGTTAAAGACAATATCATTATTCTCCGTGGGCAATCCGCAAATAATTGTCCCTAAGACAGCCAATTATTTCCTGCACAATTGATCTCTTTACCTTTTGATACTGCTGTACCTACTACAAGTGTATCTTAATATATACATATGTATAAGTACCGATGAACATATGTACAAGTAAAGAAATCATATTGTTATGGAATTCACAACGTTAGCTCTTACGTAAAAGAGATAAACACCAAAAGGCACGGTTCCTAATACCGGGTACAATTATAATGGTTCCCAGTCCGTATGCGTCGAGATTTACAAGTGCTTTGTATAATTCTTACTTTCTAAACTTCGTGCTCTTTACCTTCGCGAACGTTTTATATCTAGCGCTAGTCCATCTTTTGATAGTTTTCGGACAAGAGTGAAGAAACATTATTTGATCATGTTATTTATCTATTATTCTCTGTGATGTTCGGGTTTGCTGGCAGAAAACTCCTTTAGGGTAAAGTTTACTTGTGTACCTTTCTCCCTCCTATTGTATATGTGCTTGTAAAATGTTCTATTCTTTGTACATAAAGAACGAAGGCAGGATAAATTCGAAAAAAATGTGAACAGTTTTCGCATGTGAAATGAAAAATTCAAGGAAAGTAGTTTCTGATGAATTAGACTTTAAGTTATTAAAGTGTTAAGCTACCGTGACTACTTAGCGATTTTCTGCTCATAGAACTCTGTGTTGGAACTCAGAGTAGAAGAATTTATCCACGATTTATTTCTAGATATCTCGTATTGAATAGATTAGACATTATTTTATTTATGTAAATATAAATCGATACTGATTTTCCTTCCTTACTCAAATTAGCAACCACAACATACTCTTAAAGATTTCTGATGTACTATAAGTAACAAATATCGATTTGCTCTCTAACACGATATCGGACGATTGAACACTATTTGTTGACTAACGTATATTTTCGAATGAATATATATTTATTTATTGTTTTATCTATCTACGTCCACATCGCCCTAATCCAGGGTCTAACGAGAACGTGTAGTAGGTGAACACTATATTAATTACAAATAATAAGAAATCAAGTAACAACTTTTATGATCTTATTATTCAACAATTATAATATTTTGCCAACGTGAAAGTTGTATAAACAGGGCTGTCGAAGTAACAACTAATGAATTAATTAGTATTAAATGTAAAATAATTTTGTTAAAACGCTAGCCGTCACCCGCATTTTTTTATTTAATATTAAGATTTGTCCCTCCAATATGTATACTAATTTTTGAGTCCATGAGTTTAGAGAATAATTAGTTTCATTAAAATTTGAACATCAGTATTTTGAGATCACCACCCTTAAGTTTCCACCTACCTATCCTACTCATCACAAGGAATAATCATATCTCTAGAGTCAGCGCTTTGGGCTGCACGTTGATATATAGATCAGTCAGTCAGTGAATCAGTCAGAATTTTGAATGTTTTATTTTAATTACAACGTTTAGCTTATTATTTTATGACTTATTATCAATCTTTTAATTTTATAAGATATTATGAACCGAAAATTCTGTATTTAAATCTATTAGCTGCTCGGTTTACGGCCTACGTTTTATATTATAAGGAAATATGACGCTAGCACAAAAGCTACAATCGCGGAACCCATGAATTGTTACAGTTGAAAATATTTTTTTAAATCGCAATATCTATTTGAAATTATTCGATCGCTTTGCTTAAGTTCTGTGTGTTAATTTTTACGTACTATAAGTATGAGTGTGTGTGTGTGTGTAAATATATAACAATGTAGTTCCTGTATGAACATGAAAATTGTATGTATTATGCATAGAAACAAAACATTACATTCTAGAGACAAAGAACTAATAGTATTATTTACTTATCATTAATAACCAATTTTTAACATGATTAGTAAGCTCTCTCCAAAGTGAAACAATAAAGATTTACACAATGCGCTGTAAAAATATGTAGTGAGTATTTTCTAAGGTTAAATAAAACAGGAAAACAAGCTCATTTATTAGAGTGAAATGATAGTTTGTAGCGTAGTCGTTGATAGATATAAAGGTATAATCACTGACGATGTTCTTTATAAAGACGAAGAATGTGTACTATGAATTAAAATTTATTTGATCTAATAAACGGGACAATTTTAACACAAAACTGCAAAGTATATATTTTTTTGCAATTGTTTTCTTCCTCATTATTATTTTTAGAGCAGTCATATACATACATATACATATATCGCTCCAGGCTTAAGTCTTGACGTTGCGTCAACAATCATCGTGGAAGGCGGGTATTTAATTTTTGGCATAAATCGTTCCTTTTAACGTAATCCAATGGGTTATTACACACAATTATCAAAGATCGATAGCTCTGGATGAAAAAGTAATAGAGCTACATAAGTATACTTTTAACAATCATGTGTTAGCGTTATGGTCTATAAAGTGAAGATAACAAGTCATAGGCATAATTGTCAGATAAAACTATGGCCTTTTGATCTTCCTCTTGAAGACGTACATTAAAAAAATCATAGATGCTTTATCTAGTATGTATAATATTGTCTATAATGAATTAAAGCAATCTATTTTCCCTTTAATTAGCTTTATCCGTTTTTTTTCCACTGGGCTGCTACAAATGGCCGCGGTTTCACATGATGTTAAATGACAATGAGGCCGTAGAAGGTAAAGAGAGCTCGCCTACAATGCTCTGGCTCTCACATGTATGATTACCTGAACACAGTAATGTTATTGTGGCTATAGATTAACATTGAGGATGATAGCTAGGCAAGTGTTTTCGAAAGAGCCCTACCACCATCCAAAATCCACTATTCATATCGCCCGGTACACAGGTTAGAGATTAGGAATCGTTTTTGATAAAAGGACATGTGAAATGGATTTATCATAAAAATATTTTGATAAACCATGTAATATTAAGTTGTTTTATTAGAAAATACTTTTAAAATGTGTCTAAAGACAAAGAAAAGACACCGAGTGGGAGGAATTTCTGAACGACAAGAACGTGAAAAAGCCGTCGTATATCAGTGTCGCAGAGCTTTTTGTGAACGTCGTACTTACACAAAATGTAATTAGTAGGCCATTGCATTATATCTTCATTTTGAAACAATAACATTGGCATCTTACGACGTGAAACAAATGCTGTTATTTATATGACATAGTAATGTTCGAAGTAAATGCTATTTGAAATAAATTTTGAATAGAAATATAATTCATTTCAAAACATTTATTACTTTATTATTATGTATTTATTTATTAAGTACAATATCTAAAAATGGAAGTATATAAAAAGAAAATTATATGTATTTAAAAATTATATTATAATGGATATCTCAGAATGTTTTTCGTTTTTAGATGTTAAATGAAAAACAACAATATCAATTAAAACTGTTTTTTTTTATTGTTTAATTAAAGAGCAGTACTTGATGTATATATATGAAAAACAACCGTTTGCAAATGCACACCATTCGCTTCTTCAAACTCTTTTAACATAATGACAATGTATTGTAAACTTTACTTTTTAGGTAGCCCCATAGGAGAAAATTAGCAGGAGTTAAATCAGGGCTCCTCGGAGACCAGTTGATGCCTTCTCGGGGGCTTATAACTCTTCCAGGGAATAAATCGTGCAGAGCAGTTAATGAGTCATTTGTAACATGAGAAGTGGCTCCATCTTGCTAGAAAAAGGTGTTGCGGTTGTAGCCATCCTGGACTTACATTTCTGTAGCTAAAAACTTCCGGATTATATGTCAATATCGATCAGAGTTAACGATCTGAGTTCGACCTCGGTCATTCTCAAAAAAATAAGGACCGATAATTCCTTGACTTGATGTGGCAGTCCAAACAATAACTTTTGGCGAGTGCAACGGATCTGATGCAGTTCTAGCGGATTCTCGGAAGCCCATTATCTGCAATTTTGTTTACTCATGTGACCGTTGATGTGAAAATTCGGTTCATCGGAGAACCGGATGTTATTGAAACGCCTAAAACGGTTTTTTATTGACCTGCAGAATTGGACTCGTTTATCAGGATCATCAGGCTTAATTTCTTGATCAATAACAATTTTATAGAAAATTAAGAGAATTTGTGCGCAATCTCAACGACTGTCGTGGGTCACAGACTGACGAACGCGGTCGACGTTCGTGCTCGTTCTTGACGTCTTTTTGCGCCCAGACGATTTGTCAGGCGTTTTATTCCCAGTCTCTTCAAACTTGTACACCCAATGCTTAATTAAATTGGCACTTGGCACATGTTTTAAGCTTGTTAAATTAAAATGTGTCCTGTAGAGACGACGAACATGTGTAGGAATCGTTGTTTTTACAAAAAGCTCGCACGCAAAAGCGCGCTGCGGTCCCGTGAAATGATTCATGGCTACTAAACTTAATGAGTCATCCAAGCGATTGAGACCACTCCCGTTACCTTGCTACCCGCGGTTGACGTGTAGTGGTCAATCAAAAACAAAAAATATTCTAGACACCCTTTATAATGTTATGTTTAAAGAGCTTTTTCAGTTGCTATAAGATACGCTGCTGCTGCTGCTGCTGCTGCTGCTGCTGCTGGATTCGGAGAAGTAGATGCTGTTAGTCACAGTGACCATTACAGCTTTATCGAAGCTGGCTCGCGGATCCGGTGATTCGCGAGCTATAACTATAAGATAGCGTTACTAAAAACGTATGGCGATATCACTAGATTCATTTTTGAGGTGATAATTATTATAAAAGAAAAATACACAGATAACGTCTAAAGGCTGTAGCTAGATGTATCTAAAACTATGAATAAAATTCCCTATACCTATGAAATAAACATATTTCTGATTTAGCCTCAGATACCCTACTCCCCCTATTATAATACAGCTTGCATAGTTATCTGCGGAATAGGCAGTTGTTTGTACTGTACTGTATCAATCATCCCGATCAGAGATCCCAGTGTGTTTGCTTAACACAAACAATGTATTAGTGCATTACACCAAGCGCCGGTTATTCTATTATTAAATCTTTCTTCATCTTAAAATACCTTTTTAATCAATGTTTTTAAGTAAAACAAAATTTTTTTTCCTAATTTTCTCTTTGTATGAATGGACAAATACTACAAGTTTCGGGTTCGACTGCTCAATGTCAAAACCATAACATCTTCTGAGGATGCCACGTGTATTGGCGAACCACATTGAGATTGTATTTTATCGTGGTATTTGCGATTAAACAAAGTGGAAATTAGCAAATTAATTTGTATTTTATTTAATCATGGAGTTCCGCAAAGTAACGCTTGAATCTTTAAATGTTTTTGTTTTTGTTTTCCAGAATTAATGGTATATTTTATTTAATATGGCTCCACTTTTAAGCAACAGAATCTATATTGTATTTCCTTTTTAGAACTCGGTCTTGCATCAGCACGTCACTTGTTTCTATCACTACGTCAAGGTTTATTTAAAACTACTACATAACAGTATAAGTTATTTAACAGTGACGATGAAATTCTACAAATTTTAAGAACTTTAAATGCAACTAAGAATAAGTATTGGGCTATACCAATATAGATTTTAGCCATTGCATTGTTTTAGGCAAGTCTACATACATTTAAATTAAAAATGAAGCCGTTAAATTAAAAATGAAGCCCGTTTAAAAGTTGATTCCTTGCAAAAATAATACTTTCATAAATTGTTCGGAACTCTAATAACAACGTTCGATACGATATTGAAATATTAATTAATCCTCTTAGCGTAAAAAGTTGTTCGTAAACATGGGGGTTTATTATGCCGATAATTCAGTGCAGTATTATAAGTAGTCACGATAAATTGACTCTCTTATTTTTTATAATATTTAAAAACGCTAATGATGCATTACTGTTAATGTTGATTTCTTTCCACATTCGACACAACCAGAAAGATATTAGACTTTGGAGATATTTTGTTTATTTTAATTTACTATTTTAACGTTATACTATAATAATAATGTTTACGTTGCAGAGAAAAAAACAATGTTTTTGATGTTGTAAGGATAATTCACCATAATGAACAGTAATTATATAACACTATGACTGTCAATGAAATGCAAAAAGTAGCTGTTTGTAAATGTAATACGTAAATCTTTTCACATATAAGTATGTTAACACATTGTACGCCAGTCACGCGAAACCGCAAGATTCGAAGTTTACCGCTTAAGCGCTGGCTACGCCTTCTCGCGTTTTTATTTCCGATTATATGTAATAATAAATCATAAAATAAAATTGATGTAAATTTGCATAATTATAAACAATTTTTTTTACTTCTATTTTTCGATATCGTCGACATACAGGACGCCCTAAATCAATCATTACAATTAAAGAGAGTGGATTGATCAAAACGCCTTCTGTCGCGATACGCAGGTGAAAGGCACAGAAATATCCTCTTTACGGATGAAAAAAAATCGCGATTTTAGTACACTACAATAAGCAAAATGATAAAGTATACGCTCATAGTTCTAAAGAAGCTGCTTAAGTGTTCGGAAAGGTACAACGTGGTCATCATCCTACCTCAGCGATGGTTTGATGGGGCGTGTTTTATGAAGGAGTCACAAAACTACATTTTTGTGAAAAAGGAGTGAAAATTTATAGTAGTATATAGTATATAGTCTTGTATCGTATTATGAAAGCTATACACTTTTTAAAAATATGCCATGGACTTCCCAGCAGGACTGCACCTGGTCACAAGGCACGAACTACCCAAGTCTGGCTTGAAACCAACGTTTCGGACTTTATAAGAGTTGAGGACGGGCTCTTATGTAGCCCAGACCTCAATCCTTTAGATTTCAAATATATATGTATATAGTCAGTTTTAGAAGACATGGCCTGCTCTGAACGACATTATTTTTTATTATGCTGTGATCGCGTCGGGAAAAAATAATTTTGTATTTCCTGCGGTTTCTCCTTCTTTGTACCTCCTGTTCCATTCGTCAAGCGATTCCAGACGGATATAGCGCTTGAGGAATGAAACGGGGCATAGGTCATAAATTGGTTTAGTTTTTGATTTTATTGCTGCCTCCTTTACGAGTTCATATGCTCTTTCATTACCTATTATTCCTATATGTGCCTTTATCCAATGAAGTTTAATGGTTTTTCGGAGTTTTTTCTAATTTGTACTGCAAGGGGATGGAATGAGAGGTATTTTGTGTTACCGTTTGTAAGGCGAATCTGGAGTCGCTATAAATATGAACAGGATTATAACTGTTATTTGCGTATGATCTTGCTTCCTGTAGTGCTAACAGTTCGGATTGGTATATTATGCAGTAGTTACTAAGTTTTAATTTCTTATTTTTAATTTCTTTTCCATCTTTTCAAATTGTTATTGCTGCTTCTACTTTGTCCTTGATTTTTCTTCCGTCTGTCTAAATTTTTATTATTTCTATTGTTGCCAGTTTTGTATCTGTGTCTTCTTTCAGTTATATGAATTTTAGGACTTTTATTTATGCTGAATGATGTGTTTCTGTGTATTTTATCTTTGTCTCAATCTCTCGGTCACTTATTATTTTGGAAGAAAAGCCTTTCTTAATTTCATAAAGCGTAGCTGCCTCTTCGACTCTTACATCCAAGGGAAGGCTAGACAGTTTAAAGGCCTGTATAAAACCCGCAGGTGTCCATTTCGAATAGAATATTTTTTATTATTTGCTGACACTGTAATAAATATGTAGATATAAATTTTAGTAATCACTTCGTAAAAAAAATGCATTTTCATTTATAACAGAATTGGACTAAGAATATGTCTATATCAATGTCTAAGTCTTTACTAATCCCTTGTTATTTGTCAAAAATTTTATCACCAAAAATAGATTCTAGTTTGTTATCGGTTCCCAGGAAATTCTTGTTCCTCAATAGACATATTTTAATTAAATCATAAATGCCAATCATGCGTAAGCTTAGTCAGAAAAGCTTTTAACGTTTTGTTTTCAACGAAATACAATTAACACATTAATCAAAGATCATCAACTTTGGAAAAACAATTTTTAGATACTGAAAGCTTTCAGTACTCTACTTTTTGTATGAAGAAGCATTATCTAGACATAGTTTTTTTTTTCAAAGTATTAACTTTATGTTTATGAATTTTAGCGAAATCAATACATTAATTTTCGAGTAATATGTACAACTAATCAATGGTCCGCAATCATCAAAAATATTTCTAGGTGTAATGAACCAATGCTTAGATATTGCTATAATAGCAATTACCCGTAAATTTTATCTTAATACATGATGTAAGAATTCTTGCTACTGTAAGGGCTA
This sequence comes from Pharmacophagus antenor, assembly GCA_018245475.1. Taxonomy (NCBI): domain Eukaryota; kingdom Metazoa; phylum Arthropoda; class Insecta; order Lepidoptera; family Papilionidae; genus Pharmacophagus; species Pharmacophagus antenor. The sequence continues at coordinate 11,173 of DWQX01001075.1, forward strand.
ATAAGCAAAGTATGTTTCAAATTATAAATAATACATTTTCGCAAAAAAAAAAAAACAACTGATGCTAAAGAGAATCTATAAAATAGAAAGCTTCAATAAATTACAAAATTTTTTTAAGAAAATCGTCCACACCTGCCAACATCTTTTTTAATTTATTATTAATTACAAATTAATTGTTGGTAAATAATAGTTATCAGTATTTTTAACACTGATGAATTATAATAACTCCCATTTTGTTCAATTTGGGTTTTAGTGCCAAATCTATACATATAATAAAACTGTAACCTGGACGAATCTGTCAGATTTTTCACTTTCTTGTCTTGGCACGTTCTGGAGTATATAGTATGATATAATAGTGAAAACATTTTTTTTTTCGATTTATTGAGTGTCTCTTTGTCTCTTTGACTAAAATTACTAAACAGGTGTTCATGAAACTTGGCAAGTAGGTCCTTTATTTTGTAGAATAGAAGATAACATTTTATGTAATTTTTATCCCGAAAAATGAAGGGTTCCTGCGGGAGATTCAGTAGAAACATTTTCCTCGTATTGAATTAAACTCAAAAGTAGTAAAATATTAGATAGACTGTCAAGGAATACAAAGTGGGTCACTTTTTATCCCAGAAATATTAAGCGTTTCCATGAGATTAAGTATTGTCTTTTTAGATTAACAAATTACTACTAGAAGGCGATAACGAAAACTTTAATACACAATATGCGGAACACATTCTATGTACAATGTATTTTTCTCATAAGGAGATATTAGATGAAAATAAAAACTGCGAAGTATATCATAATCATACAATTACGTATTCAAATTATTGTATAATGGACGTTTGACGAATTATAAGATATTTGTTTAAGTTTTCACTGGCCATTTTAGAGAATAACAATAAAATGTCACAACGTGACATACTACGGTCGCATTATTTACAAAATCGTATCATTGTCATGGACAAATAAAGTTTGCCAATGTAATCAAAATAGTAAATGTGAACTCGAGCCAGGCGAGATATTCTTTTCTATTAAAATTTACAGTATGAATGATTTTTCTACATTAGAAAAAACTATTGTGCGCGAATTATCATGTCGTCTATGTCTATGCAACGACGTCATAAAGTTAAAACCCCTAAGCGCTGAAATAAAACGCAAAATCAAAAACCTATTTAATCTCGTGGTATGCATTTACAATACGATATTTCTTTTTTCGCTTCTTTTACAAAACTAATTATACACTGCATATTTTTCTTATAGATTCGTACTGATGATAATCTACCAAAAGCAATATGTCACGAATGCCTCCAACAGGTCAGCGCCTTACACCATTATTCAGTAAAAGTAGAAAAAACCCAAAAGTTTTTAGAATTTCATAGGGTAAAACGTGAAGAAAAGGATATTTGTCAACCCGAAAAGAAATTACATCCAATAATAAAAGCATTATCATCACAGAATATTCATATTAACACTAAAGAAGAAATAGTGACGCCTAAATCTAAATCAATTACACCCGATCATCAACGAGGAGATTTGAGATTAGATAAACCGAAAGAACATAAAAAAAGATCTCGCTTGGAGATGAAATTCATGGAAGCAATGCCATTAGAAGAATTTGCAAGAACAGAAAGTGTAGATGCATCGCTTCTCTTAAAACCTCCTGCTAGCGGTAAAAGTTTAAAAGTGCGCGAGCCAGCTAATAAAATAATTACAAAGAGACTTAATATTGAAGCAAATAACACTTGCGATACTTTGGATCCAATAGTATTAATTGAAGGCAGACCAGCGAAACAAGGTGCTGAATTAGATAAGCAAATAACACTTTTTTACAAAATGGAATGTTGCATTTGTCACGAAAAAAGATTTGACTTCAGATCTTTAATGAAACACTACAAAGACAGACATGGCGTTCCTGGCTATGTTACCTGTTGCAATAAACAGTTTCATTACTTCTATCCAAAAAAAATTATTGAACATATGGCGTATCATCTTCAACCAAATATATTTATGTAAGCTTCTTTGTATTACGTTCATGAACAAAATCCACCGCAAACAGAATACGTATGGGTCAATTAAATATCACGCCAACATGTTTTAATTATAGTTGTGCGGTTTTAAATTTATGCCTATTATAATTTTAACTTTAGATTACTTAGATGTATATTTATCGTATTTTATTGCGTCCAAGAGTCTGAGTGGTATTTTCTTAAAGACTGATATTCTATAGAGAAAATAAGACATCTCGACTACAAATATACTGTACAAATTCAATATAAAAAACATAATGAATGTTGTATAACACCTAAAAATATATCATGTAATGAAATTACAACCATTCGATTTTACATTTTGAGATCATAACGTGTCATTCAATATGATAGTGAATAGGCTGACAGAGGCCCTGTTGCCACATTAAGCAGTAATTATCATCAGACAAATTTAATAGGAAACATATATTAAGTTCAAATGGTAACAGAAGATAAGTAGCACCTTTTTACGATTTTAGTAATTATTTCAATACAAAGATCATAATCTATAAATACAATATAAAGGATTGTATCAGCTTTTTTGTTCAAATTTGTGATGTTTCTAATAAATAAAACAAAACTATTAAAATGTTTTCAATACTCCCTACTGACAAGTCTCTAGGGTTATTTGACGTTTCTAGAAATCCACGTAATTAAACATTATTATTATTTATAATAATAGACATCATTTATTTATGAAAAACTCGTAGTAATAGCTGATAACACATCAAACCAGAATTAGAACAAACAACATTAACACCGATTGGAATTTATACGCAAACATTATAAGTACAATGTATATAATAACTATAATACATCGCCTACAATCGTAAAAAAACATAAGCTATTTTGTTTTAAGGATAATAGTTTACTCCCAGCACGATAATTACGCAGACTAGTATGTAACTTTTCTATTGGATATAAAAACAGATACCTACCTAGTACGTATTATAAACTTCCAGGTGCCCGAGCTGTCATCAAAACTTCCAAACATCACAAGAATTGATCGATCACGAAACTAACGGTGGGCGGAGCGAAGGCAAACTTACATGCCCACGGTGCACAGAGAGGTACCCCACGTACCGCGAGCTTGGCCAACACGTTGTCACGCATCGTACCGACAAACAACAATGTGATTATTGCGGAAAAATGTACGTTGAATTCATTATCAAGAAAATTAGCGGTACTAAAAAAAACCATTACTTGTTACTTCTTGCAGACACCCGTGGTACAATGGCTTACCGCTTGCGTCGTATCTAGAAGATCCCTGGTACAATTCCGGGATCACACGTGGAATTTAGATGGTGATAGATTGTTTTTGGACTTTGACTGGCCACCACTGCCGCTGTAACAGCGTTGATGTTCTGGCAGTCGATATTATGTGCGCCTGGGTATTTTGGGCGCTTCACTATCTACGGCCACATTGCCACTTATCGTTATGTGAAATTGAAATCGTAATAGCCCATTGCCTTTAATAACTCGCGGATCCCTGTCTAAAATGAAACACTATTCGTCTCTGTTACGTTATTTGCTTTTAATTTAGTATTTACGGTGATTATTTTGGTACGCCATTTACGTTAATGAAATAAATACGATTCCAAATAGAATAAACCAGTCATTCAAACTTTTATTATGAAAACCTGCAATCTCGATTGCTTAGCAAAATTTAAGAGTTTTTAATGCCATTTATCAGCATTTTATAAACGTTTTACTAGTAGTTATAAAAAATATGATATTAATGGACATCAATACCACACTTTTTCGCAGGCTGAGACATCATCATAGAAAAAAGACCATTAATCACATGGAAGACTTGATACTTTGCTCCCAATGTGTTCGTATGTTAAAAAATATTGAAAAACAGGAGAAAGAAACAGTGAGTAGTGAAAGTATTAAATGAAAGTTTTATTTATTCACCTTGTGTTTGTAATGATAAATGTACTTACAATATGTTTAAAGTTTTATTTTTTCTACCTCTATCACATATTTGTTAATTTTTTCTTTAACAGAAAGATAAAGTAAAAGGAAAAGGCAACGAAGTAACTAAGACCGAAAAATATAGAAAATTTTATAAAGCATTGGAGATATCTGCTGATGAAGATATATCAACTGAATAACATAACATAAATTATAAGGATGTATATCTAGACCATGACAATGACAAAAATAAATCATTAAATTATTTCTTTTAAATTCTTTATTGCAATTAGAAACTGGTCATGTTTTAACAATATGATTCACTCGAGCCTCCTTTTCTTTACCAGTGCCCCAAGAAGATCAGATATGGCGGGCAAGTTATTAGTTTGGTCATTAGCACCCGTGTTTAAATTAGAGAGGGGTATATTCAACTGGTTGGTTGCAGGCTTTTGTTGACCCTTCATATTTCTGTGCTGTGGGAAACTAGGCATCAACTTTGGATCGCAAGCTGAAAAATAAGAACATACTATGCATTTAATAGACCGTTTAATAATGAATGCCTCTGGTTTACCATTTGCTTTCTAATACGGTAGTCCCATATTCAATTAAGGGACCACACTTGTAAAAATTGGGCATGGTGGTAGGGTTTTTTCACACCCACCTGGGTAGCTACAACTCTAAACATTAAGCTGCCGTCATAACAGAGTTGCTGCATTCTAGCAGTCATAGTTGTGAACAAGAGTATTCTGAACAAGCGTTTGTCAACATTTAGAGCCTTAACGTCCCATAATATGAATTTACAATAAATTTTTGCTAATAAAAAAAAATATTAATACTGATTTAAATTAACAGCACCTACTTTCGTTAAAATATTCAAATATCTTACGCAAAGGCTGCTCCTTAAAGTAGGAGCTCTGCAGGCACTCCTCGGCAGTAGCTCTCTTATTTGGGTCATACATGAAGAGGAAATTGAGTAGACGCAAGCCGGCGGCGGACAGCCATGGAAAACGTTGCTTCAGATTGTTGTAAGGTTGCTGCTTTAAAGTGAAGTTTTGTAAAGCAGGCAAAGTACTAAACTCTGGCCAAATTGCATCAGATGGAGTTCCTATATCACAAAATAGAAGTGTAATGTAGCTGCTCACTAAAACTTACAACAAAACAAAGTCAAAGTAGCAATACAAAATGGTTACTACAACTAAAACAATTTTAGAATCAGATAATTTGTACTTTGTTTTATACAAACAATTTATACAATGTATGTTGTCCATTTCATTTAAGTGCAAGTAAACTTTACTCCACACTACTAATTTTTAGACATAATTTCAAATATTAGATGAAGTAATCTTTACGCCTCTAATATCTAAATATGCACAGTATAATTTTAATAATTATTTGTATTTATTGTATGGCGAATTTGAATTTTATTTATTATATCCAGTTTATACTAAAAAATATTTCATGACTTAAAAAAAAAGTCAACCTAGTAAGTCCACTATGAGTTCAAGCTGTTCAATTTCAGTCCTTCCAGGCAATAGTGGTTTGTTCGCGAGAAGCTCCCCAAGGATACAACCTGCAGCCCACATGTCAAGTGCTGGAGTCTGTTTGGGTGATTGCAGTAGCAACTCTGGCGCTCTATACCACAAAGTTACAACGCGCGGTGTTGCACTTCGTGCAGGTGCGCCTAACCAACGAGCCAATCCAAAATCAGCTGAAAAATGTTTTCATGTTAAAACTACATTTCAGAAAATAATACAACCGTGAGTCCTAAGGTTTTGCACATTTGATTATAAATCTGAATATTGTTCAAACGAAAAGGTATGTGAATATTTATATGCAAAAAAAATATTTATCAACATGTTTAAATAATCAAGTTTAAAAAGTAAATAAATAAAATAAGTTTGTTTGTAATGTCAGGAGTTTCTAAATCAGGTACATAAAGAAACACATCTAGAGCAGTTACAAAACCTTTCTCCTTTCTAGATAAAAATTTCTTTAAAATGTTCTATGTTTTCATTTTTTATTATAAAAAGAATACAAAATGTTATAAATTAAATCACAACTTTTAATAACAGAAATTAACTTTTATAAAAAAAATTAAGATTATCTGAATTGCCATAGTCTCTCAGTCTGTGTATGTAATGTTAATACCAATATCATTACATACAGAGAACAAATACCTTTTGTGTTACATAGGTTTAAGTCTATAATTATATTGATATTAAAAAAATATTAATCACAAATATCTAAATTCATATCATCCCATATCAAACAGGATGGATTATTTGCTTTAAAAATGAAGAAAAATATTGAATAAATTATATTTACCTATTTTAACACATCCTTTGTCAGTGAGTAACAAATTTGACACCTTTAAGTCTCTATGCACAATGAAATTGGAATGCAAATACTTCAGACCTTTAAGAACTTGTAACATCAAGCATTTAACTTGAGACTCGGTGAATGGAGAAGACATATTATCAAGTAAAGATGCTAGATCTTGTTCACAATATTCCATTGAAAGAAATATGCTGTAAAATATTTAAGAACCTGCAGTCATAAGTGTAAAAAAAGAATATATATAATATAATCCCTATAACACATCAATTGTATTATAATTTCAATGTTATTTAAGTTTTGTCTATGAATATGATACTAGAAAAATTGGTGTTAGCTTTCAAAAACAATATTGAAATCTAATATTTATTAATTTTCCATACATAAAATTTCTTAGTCATGTTGTTGGACAAAAGCATTTGATATAAAAATGATGAAAAAAGTGAAACTACAATAATGCTAATGTTACTTAAACATAAATTAACCTTTCCAAAGAACGTCCAACTAGCACTTCTTTTAATTGCACAATATTCTCATGTCTGCAAGCCATTAATACTTGGATTTCCCGGAGACCACTTAAAGGCAATCCATCTTTTTCAACATCCATCCTCACCTTCTTTAAAGCAACTATATTGCCATTTAATTTATCTTTCGCCCTATCTGTAATAAAAGATTAAATAATATTTAATAATTATGTGATTATTTCTTTATGAAGATAAATATATTCAATTTATTAGTATATTAAAATATAACACTAGAATTCTATAGTTATACTTCTTGACTTTTAGATTCATGAAATCTTACACACAATTTAAAAAGCAAAAAAAAATTTTTCTTAAACGTAAAAAATTAGGACGTAATACATATACCTTTGTTTTTTATCACTATACTTACATACTATGCCATAAGTGCCTTCTCCAATGCGATTTAACTTTTCAAATTCTCCAACGAATCGGCATCTCCCCAACTATAACGTTTTCATGAAAATTATCGATTAACATTTTTTTGGCAATCAAACTTTGTAAATAAATACCGCAAGACATATTTTTAGGAAATAATTGTTAATTTATACTCTTTGTACAGTTTACGGATTATTGACATTTGTAGAATTAGGTTATTAAATAAGGTTAGAATAGAAAACATACGATATCTTTTTCTGGTATTTCCATAGTTTTTCCCGTTCTGAACGATATAAGCACACCCTTGCGTGCAGCTGGACCAGTAGGGTCTGCAACCTCTTGAGACGACTGTTTTTCAGAATCTGATGAAAAATATATGTAAATTAAACACAAGGATTTTACTTCTATATATTTATGTGTACATCATAAATTGTACTTACTTTGCGACATTATAAAGCGATTATACACGAAGTTGAATTACTAAAAGTATTGGAAAAAATTAACAGTCTTATCTTTTATCCGATTATTTTGGTTTTCGGTAAAAGATTCGCGAGTTCTTAATTGCGCCGTAGTTTGTAAACATTGATGAAAGTGCCACAGGATATCAAAATGCGATATATTGAAGTACAACATCAACCTTTAAGAAAGATAATCTATTATTCTTTATATAATCTGTACTTTTCAAATGATCCTAGTAAAACGACCATACAAATGTAAAATTCAGATGTGTCTATTTAATCGTGATATATATTTAGTAGAGTTTGGACGTATTTAGCACAACGGATAACAAACTAAATGTTAAAAAGTAACAGTCAGTCACCGTGACAAGGTATCGCTTGTACCTGTTACTTTTGTTTTTAACAGCTTACAGTAAATATCGTAGTTACAGAGATACGACAACTTCGTAACGTAGTTAGTTTGTAACGGTTATTAAAATACTACGCCCTTCTCTCTTGCATACAGCATATCCTATTAAGCTAAAAAGAGATATAATTATTATTTGTATTAGCTATCTCGAGTTACAGCTATGTATTTGTAGCTGATGAAAAATAAATCTGTGTTTTATTTATTTAAAACACAACACAAAGGCTTTTGATATTTTGCGAAAAAAAATCATATGTGTCATTTCGTTATGGGCAATTGAAAATTTCTATAATTTTTTTTATATTTCTTCCAATTTTCTAACATACCGTATTAACTAATGATAGCGCATACGATATTTATTTATTGATGTACGATATTTGATATAATAATTTAGTATTAATTCTTATGGATGGCAGTGAAAGGAATATATTTTTTAAAAATTAAATGTTAAAAAATTACAAAAAGGAATTAAAATTACTTTTTAAAATATTTTTTGTAAAATTTTCTTTAATTGGTTTTATTTCAATCATTAACATTACAATGAATAAAAATTTTACTATAAAAAGATTTTCGAATAGTTTTTTGAGCTAAAATTTATTTAGGAATTTTACATCAAAATTAGAGTTTTTTTTTTTTTCATGTTTGACTAGATATATTTAGATATAGATGTTTAAGTAAAATTTTAGTGTAATTAATAGGTTAGTGTTATAAATTGGACAACAAAAAATCATATGTGCTTTTTTTAAAAACAAAAACATCTTGTATAAAAACATTTTACTACTGGTGTAGTGAAAACCATTAAAAGAATTGTTACTTAATATTACGTTACCAGCGATGCCGTCGCAAGGACTTCGTGCACTACTGAAGAAAAGGCTATCAGTAGCAATTTAAATTCTAATGATACCCTAAAAATATATTAATTCAAACTCCTTTCTACCAAAAAATAAAAGTTTTTCATAAAAAAATTTTGAATTGAGAGAAACGGGGTTAAAAAAAATAATATAGCTTATTCTACCAATACTACTTCATCAAAAAATAATTTGCGAATAGTTTATAACCAGCATTATATAAGACAAAAACAAAATTAATTAAAAAATATAATAAAATGATGCAAGAAACTAACTGACATTTACAATATTATTGTTAAATAAAATTGGACACGAAGTTCGAAAAAGAAAGCAGAATAATCATGATGTTTTGTTTACTTAGTAACGTGTAAATATAAATTAAAGTCGATTCGATTTACCTCACGGTCTATTTTATTTAAAAATTATATTACAATATAATAATAATACTAAAATTACGTGTTAGTCGGAATTGCATACAGCTTTTTATCGTCTCTAATACTTAGCAAAGAAAAGAATGCGTTTTCAATATGTTTGTAATTTCATTAACGACTATAATGAACTTTCCAACGAAAAATGTTTATCTATTAATATCTTATAGTTGATACTTGTCATTTTTTTTATTTGCTAACTTCTTTTTGAGGTTACAAAATCAGATGTTTTCATATAGATAATTATTAATTGTATATTTGGTATTAATGAGTATTACAAACAGAACAATTGCTGCAGTAGGCCGCATATGGAGGACTAATGTGTAAGCAATCTCAAGAAAATTACTTGCAAAACCGCTTATACAAAACGCTTAATATTCTTTTATAAAGTTTTTCTTTGAGTTAAAAAAATCTCAGAGTATACCGTACCGTGTACTTTTCTTTTAAAATGCGGTTACAAAAATTAGTTAACCCAAGAGTGCAAAAACAAATTTTGTAAGTCAATTTTCAAATAAATTAAAATGCCTGCATATTTTTACTCCTATTATTTATACTATAATTTTTGAATTCAGTGCTTTAGAGCAGAACTATATTTCATTTGCCGGTTTGTAATACGTGTTTTTTTTAACATTTTCATCATTAACATATTATATTTATAGAAAGAAATTTGGGGTTTATGACAAAGTTTATCCTATGAAAACTTCACCAAGTAGAACAGTACCCGATCATATTATAAAACCAGATTATGTAACTCAGAAAACTATTTATTCACCAAAACAAGCTACTGCAAAAAATGAAAATCAAATAAATGGTATGAGAGAGAGCTGTAAGTTAGCTGCTACAATCTTAAATCAATTACATAAAGTTATTAAGGTTAGTAATTTTGTTACAAGAGCTTAAACAATTTTTATACTGTTATTAAATTATGATCAAGTAGCAAATACTTTAACTACTTAAGAATATTTCATCTGTTACAAAATTTATTTCAACTCATTGAAATGATTTCTCTTACATTATGGTAGTTGACTTAAACAATAATAGGAGAAAAATGAAATTTAATATATAATATATAAGTATAGTAATATCTAATGTAACATGTATTTTCATACATTTTTGAGGAACATTATATAACCAAATCTATAGTGATTGCCGTTAAGCGGTTTGTATGCATATAAAAAAAATGGTTTAAGTAAAAAAAGAGATACCTAATCATATTTGAGTTTTAGATACTAAACAATAACTAATCATTATTAACAATATTTATCTTTATAATAATATCTTTCAAAAGATCCAATAGGTCTAAAATTAAAATTAAAAATTGGTTATTATTAGTTAGTTTTATTTATTTTTTTCATTTTGCAGCCAGGAGTAACCACTGACGAAATTGATGAAATAGTTCACATATTGACTATTGAAGCTGGTGCCTACCCTTCCCCACTACATTACATGGGATTTCCAAAGAGTATCTGCACATCTGTTAATAATGTTGCTGTTCATGGTATTCCAGATTTTAGACAACTGAAAGATGGAGACATTGTCAATGTAGACATAACAGTAAGGTTAAATCTGTGTGCTGTTTTAAACAGTGTTCTCTTTTAAGTTTTTTTTTGCTCATTATTTTATATAATAATAACTTAATAATGGCTGCATTTTTTTACTTATATGATATAACCCCATAGCATATGGCTAGTTTTCAGAAATAACGATACTTGTCGAAAACGACAGTTTTACAGTAGGCCTTTTCTATTTTTTTTTCATTATCCGATATCTACAAATATATAAATTATACATCCTCAGTAATTACATATTTGATATTTCATTGGCCTCAACTCTATATACAAGAAAATTAATATGCTATACATATTATGTACTAAATACACATTAAAACATATTGGTAAATACAATGTGAAGCATTTACCTTGGTAGCTGACAACTGAACTGGCTTATAATATATATAATAAATTAGCCTCCTTCAGTATACTTCTTTTTCTATCAAAGTAAAAGAATCAACGTTATATATGAACTTAACAGTACAGTTTCAATATTGTACTACTAACAGTAACGAACCAAACGTGTTATTGTTTTAGAAAACCCGGCGATAGTTATAGTTCAAATCACGAATGAAGTATCGCAAGGAATGAAATAATGTAATTTATTAATATAGCATCTCAGAAATGAGCTTAATAGCATTGACCTGTTCATTACCATTTACTAAATTAAAATTCACTATTCTATATATTTTTAATGAAATGCATGCATTGGGAAAATAAATAAATAGTAAATATATTAACAAAACTGGTTAGTAAACATTTATTAACAAGTAATAATGAATCACATGCACACTTCGCAAAATACCTTTAACACGACACTAAATATTTTAAGTAAAAAATATAAAAAATGGCATACTAAATATTAACTATTGTACTTTAGGTATACTATAAACAATACCATGGTGATTGTTCCAAAACATTTTTAGTTGGAAATGTAGATGATAAAGGGAAAGAACTTATTGCTATTACAGAAGAATGTCTCGGCATTGTAAGATATTATAATTTTTTCTTTGTTAATAATTTTAGTGTTAAACAAGTGATGACTATTACACTGATTTTTCAGGGAATTAAATGTTGCGGACCTGGAGTACCTTTTTGTTATATTGGTTCTAAGATATATAAGCACGCTAAAAGAAATCGTCTTACTGTATTACCTGCCTTTTTAGGTCACGGTATTGGAGAATATTTTCACGGACCTCCAGAAATTTATCATACAAGTAACTTTTTATAGTTGAATAGAAATTATTTTTAACCATAAAACCAAATAGTTATTAGAACTCAAAAACCTTTTTATCTAAACTAGAGCTCTTATGACATACATATTTAATCTTTTATTTCAGTAAATCGATATCCAGGTCTCATGAAGTCGGGAATGACATTCACAATAGAACCAGTGCTTTCACATGGCAACGAAAACACTATTATTCTTGATGATGGTTGGACCGCAGTCACGAAAGATGGAGCCCGAGCTGCACAAGTGGAGCACACCGTGCTGATCACGGATAATGGCGCCGAGATATTAACCATATAATTGACGATATCATTTAACACGTTGCCACAAATCTTTGGTTTGACTATCTTGCTCAGAAACACGTTATTTTTCAATTGTGTATGACTGCAATATTAAATCAAGTATATGTTTGAAAATGAATTTACCACATTTGGTCACGGTGTTGCAAAAAAATTAGTCAGTTAGAGACGTTTGTATATCGCAAAAAATCGGACGGCTATAGAGGTCATGTGCGGCAACGTGTAAATCAACTGAAATAAAGTATGTACTCATAACTGTGTGAACTTGTGTGTTATCACATAACTTTTATTTTGTGTTTATTATATTACATCTCTGAATTTGTGAATATGATCGACATTATATTAAACCTTTGAAGGAGTGACACTCAAATATTTGATTTGTTTTATAATTATTCAATTAATACAAACTGCTGAAAATACCCTATCACCATCCATTTTACACTATTTATTTGGCCTCGGAAACAAACCGAGAACCGCTGCATCACAAAAATTTATAAGACGACACGGGGTAGTTAACTTGATTAAAATAAAAAAAAATGTTTTCTGTTTACAGGACTCGATCCTGCAGAAATAGTTTTAAAAAAATAATATAACGTAATTGATGTGTATGGATGTACAACAATTCGTTCTTGATCTGCTTTGGTGTCTCATATACGAAATCCGAATTAAAAAAACAATTTAGAACGTAGTTTTTATTTATTTTAGCTTAGAACGTTCTTAAATGTAACATTACATTAAAAGCACAAGCATAATAATTATCACTTGTAGCTATCAGTCAATAGATATTTTAAAGGCGTAGAAGGAAGGTATCAATTGAATTAAGTATAAATAGTGAATAGTATGTAATAAGATAAAGGCGTAACCAGTGGGACATCAACACATCCCGGATTATAATATTGCTTGACTCACTAGATCCCACAACATCCATTCTTTACAATGTACTTTGGTCCCATATTGCATCCAGCTACGCCTTAAATTATAGTGCTCCTATGATAATACAGTAAAATTCTTAACAGTACGATAAAAGAGACATTGATGACTAGATTGTAGGTAGCTAATACAATAGAATTTCAAAGCAAATGCTGAAAGTCTTATAATCCTAATTCACATAAGGCATAGAATGTTAAAATATTGGAATAATAATAATTTCACATTGACTAGGAGGTAAAAATTTAACTTTGAACACAGATTAACAACCCTGCAAGATGTAAAATTAAAGGGTGTAATTAAAGTCAAATGTTTAAGAATACATAAAACAACTCGCAGGGTGTGGTACAACAGTTCTTAACAAGTATTTAACAGAGTAGATTAATAAATAAATTTAATGAGTATCTTGACTTATAATAAATAAAGATATTAGGTAATTAGATCAACTTAATGTAGATAATAATTATATTACAATAAATATTTTATTACCTATAAATATCATTGTATTATCAATCGGTGAAAAATTTTTGATATAAGAATAATATTAAAATTGAAAATAGTAATTATTATGTAATCATATAAATGAACGTTATACACAAAAATATTTTGAAATAAATAACTTTTGTGTCGATACATAATGTACATTAATGGTGCTAGGGTAGGTTAAAAAGAGTGTATAAAAAGTGTATACAAAATTATTAAATAGATTTAACAACAACATACAAAAGCTACTTTGCGATCATATACTCTACTATAATTATACTTAAATGTTATATATCACCAAGATAAAATGTAATTCATAAATAAGTATATCAGTTAAATTAAGGACTTAACAAGTCAAACTACGTATTAAAATTTGTACGTTTTTTTAACGAATAACAAGTTTTCCCTTCCACCGTAAAAATTGAAGAAAAACAAATTTATTTCTTAACGGTACATAGTGTGCGTATCAAGAAATGTAAATTTTTATTATGTATACGCTAACTAAATAAATGACTTATAGAAAGATATTTAAGTGGAGTTTTAAAATTCTTTGTAATTAATATATTTGCGCGTGCTTAAATGCTATTGTCGGGAACCTGCGTGATATTATGTATAAGGGTGAACTAGAAACGCCACGAAACCGTTATAAACTTTAAGTTACCGTTAGACACGCAGAGCGTGACTACAATTAACAACCAAGCATAATTTAATGAAATTAAATTCAACTTTTGTGTTTAATGCCATTTAAAGTTTCAAAAGGGATCGCTTTTTTATCAACATACCCTGGACTGTTATTGGAAATCGTTCTTAAACAAAACACGACTAATACAAAGACAAACTGTAAATGTAATTTTAACGTCTCTTGTAAAAATTAAATATTCAAAGTTGTCTAATCATTATAACACTTTTTTTTCTTTACTAATATTTCTACTAACATTGATGGCATTATTACATATGTTATGTATTCCCAAAAAATGTGTTTAAAGTAGACTATAAATTTCTGTGATAACTGTAAGTTGGTACTGGTTTAACCTTTTCCAAAGTAATCATGATTAATATTTAGTATGTACTTCAAGAAAACAAGCCATGCACATTAAGACAGAACCCAACATTAATTTATAATAGTAATATCAATAATTTGTATTTTATTAAAAATGGAGTCTAATAACATGACAAAAAATATTATTATACTCATTACAAATAATAATGCACAATGTCAGATATACTTAAAATAACCTAGAATAATTTAACTAATTAATACCAAATAACAATTACTTTATTTATAAATCAATATAAATAATAATTATATTAATTAAAAACCCTAACATTATTTTTATTACAAAGCCATAACAATATTAAATCATTGCTAAAAATTACTATGTAGGTTATTTCCTAAAAATGTTAAAGATTCAATAAGTAAACTCCTACATAGTAATTTGGACAATAATATCTAGAATTATGCTATTTATATTTTTCTTCTTATTCTGCAAAAACCATTTTATGGTGTGTATGTGAGAATATAAATAGTTAAATGTGCATATTATATAAAATGTTTAAGTTATAACACTTAAAATAAACATGTTTTAATTTGAAGCATATTACAGAAAATAACTATATTAGATTCTTGCAATTTTGGGATCTCATGTCAAATAAAATACTTCAAATGAAAGGTCTAATGTTAGTGTGATAAGAAAATCTACAAATTAATGTTGACTTGAAACTTTTTTAAATGCTTGAAAAATTTATTAATATGAATGTAGTAAAATATATTGATAACGAAAAAAGACAGTAATGTGGCATTAAAGTCACTATTACAAAACAATGAATAATTAAAAAATAACCAATGAAATAATTATAAAATTACTACATATGGTTATGAAAAGAAAAATTAACTATCTAAAATTGAATTACTTCTCCACTTTATAAAATCTATGTACAAAATCTGTAAGGTTGAATACTTGACCAGGTCCAGAAACTTGGCTCATATTTATATATTCATCCAGATTGTGAGTTGAAACTGTAATCAAAAATAAAAAATGCATTGTCATTGACATTAGTGAGGTGTGGTTACTATTTAAACATTTAATTACATACCACTTGTACATATTGCAGGGTAAGGAGGAGGCGGTTTAATCCATGAGCCATCAGGCCTCTTCATATGACGACGATCAGAAGCAAAGTGCTGCAGGAATTGCTTTGCAGGAACTACTCTAAAGAACCTAAATAAAAATAGTAAATTAACAAAGTGACAAAATGTTCTTTACAAACTAATTATTAAAAATCTTGCATTCAGTAAAATAATGTAATATTTGACAAAAAAGATCCATCCTATTTTACTTTTTCTTTTGTTTCACAAATAAATTAAGTGTATTGAACAATTTCAATACAGTAATGAATAGATTTTTGGATTGCATTTAGGACAATGATGAATAACCTTATTGATAATTTTGGTCTTAATATGATTAATCATGGTTATATAAAATCATTAAAATGTATGCAAATATTAATTGATACTTCTTTCAAATATTACACAATTGAAACATAAAAAATATCATAAGGACTTTTTTGCATGAGAGGCTTTATAACTTTTTTTTTAACTTTTTAAAATTATATAATGTACAGTATTTGTAACACAAAATTCAATTGATGGAGTAATTGAAATCTACTATACAATTAATACACAAAAATGCTAACCTGTGAAAGTCTGATTTTAAAACTTGATCAGTGCGAAAAGTTTCTGTCACATATTTATGGAAAAATGTTGGAAATGGTAGCTCGGAATCAAGGTCGTATACAAGACAAGTCTTGGAATCCCATGAGTACAAAAATATCACATGGTAATCCTGAAAATTATTATTTAAATCTAAAAATATTATTTAATCTTCACAATAGTAATTACATTCTAACCAATTAAATATGAAAAAAAAAACACACAAAATAGTACAATATAAAAAATGTAATTATTTGAAGATCATGTTAATTACAACTAAAATTATATAAAGGATTATGCACAATATTGTAAAGCTAATAAATAAAATATTGTTATGTAATATAATAATAAAAATTATTTTTCAATTTTTAAAATATATTTTAAATAGCAAAAATTAATAAGCTGCAGAAAAGTAACAGCAAAAATGTATGACATATTCGACTATATTTATGTAGTAATAAAAACCAATTACTTCTTAAAAAAAACTAATATGTTTTCGTTGAAGCAATGCCACGACAGAAAATAATCCAAGTACACACCCATATGACGAGACGATCCTCTTCACGCCCGGCCCTTTGTTTCCACAAAGGCACAGTACGGCAAGTATTAGATATAAAAACCACGAAGCACCTATCCAATTCTCCAGGAACTCTTATAGAAACATCTTGACACAATTTCCAAACGTTCTCTTCGCTATTTAATAAAAAACAATATTAAAAATATATAACAATAGTTAAAAATTCTAAACATCTCGTAATTTAAAGATTACTTGCCAATAACATGAAACATATGAACATTCAGTTTGCTTAGGAAATAATGGCTTAAATGATTTGTCATTTTTTTTATTAGTTTCATTATTACTTAGATGCATTTCTGCATTGATCGACATTTTGACAGTTCAGTTGGCATAAAAATGAACTACTCTATAAGATATTTGTTTAATGATCACTACCTACTTATGTTACTCAATCCGTGTACTATAAAGAATAGAATGGTACAGATAAGGTAAATATTTAAAGTTCTTCGCTAAAAATAAAGGCAAAGCAGTAATACCACCAATTTTTTAATAAAATATTTATTCCTGCATTGGACACATAGTGCGGTGATTTACAGTTTATGTGTACAAATTTTAAAAATAAAAGTAAACGTACAGTTTTTGTAGTACTTATTACTTTATTACATATACACCCAAAACTAATATCATCTACTATTATAGTAATTTGTGTGCCGCCAAACTTTGAAAACGAAATTGAAAAGTACGACAAAAAAAAGATTGATAATTAGTGACACATGGTACTTAATAAAATTTTCCCAAAAAGAATTAATGAAAGGTAAAATCCTTTATCCAATAATAATGTCATAATATTAAAAATAATAAAATAATAAAAAGTGAGCAAATATACAGAGCTGAAAGAAGAAGTAACCACAATCTGGAGACAACATAAAGTATATGTTGTTCCCATAGTTCTATCCACAACAGGTGTTATTCCTCATCATCTCCTCCGCAGCCTCAAGTTAATAGATCTGGAAGAATCGTTATACATCACCTTACAAAAAGCCGTAATTTTAAACACCTGCAGAATCGTGAGAAAGATCATGCAAATCGAAGAACAATAAATATCCAAATCACTTGTATTTATTTGGTCTTGGCCTGTAAATGCAATAAATACCAGCCTAACAGCTGAGAAAAAAAGATATACACAAATAATAATAATAAAAAGCCATTGAAATACGCGTTTTCTTTAAAAAGTTAAAAGGAACACTTATCGCTTAGATTTTTCTTGTGACTATGAAATTTTGAATAATTCCGAATATTTTTTTTATCAACTATTGGCTTAAATTCAATTGATGTTAAGTGACGTGAGACTGTACATAGTGAAGTATGTTCTCCCAGAGTAACGCTTGCACTCAAAGTAATGAATAACTTAGGTGATAAAACAGTTTCTCAAAAATAAATAAAAACATCTTTTCTTACCACTAAAAAAATAAATTCGAGCTAATGTTATATATTTTTTCTGAATATTAATAACATAAAAATTTTCTTCAGTGCTGATATCAAAAATATATGCTTTCTGTTAATACACATATGATACCTCGTATCTTACCTATATTTTTAGAACAATTTCACTAAGTTTATGCAAAGGAGAAACTGTTTTCCAAAATTTTTAACGTTAATTAGTGAAATTATAAAAATCTAGTTTCGTAGAGTTATCTGTGTTATATTATATTCTGTGTTATCCCACTTCTATTGTTTATGATAAAAGTTGTGCAGCCAGCTGGTCGAGGCTTTGTTTGAGCCTTCTTCTATTTTAGTTGTTTCCAAAGTTCTTTTCACATTGGCAACAAGGAGGGCGGTGCGTTGTCCTAGGTTTCGGCCGGACTAGCGTATCGTCCGGACTTCTGTGAAAATAATATTAAAATTACCAGTTTTTCTATTTGCAACTCAAAACCTAAGCCATTATGACCCGTAAGTAATAGTTCACCATTTATTTGACTTGTTGTTAAATAGACAAGCATATTAGTGAACGTGGTCGCTTATTATTTTTTCTTGTCTATCCTAAATTGCTTGAAAGAAAATGTAGTCCTTTCGAACGTTCTAGAAGCACAATTCTTGTCTATGACAAAACTGTCATTTGAGTTATGGAATGACGCTTTCATTATGTAAACATGAACCATATATTGAATAGTCCTGTTGATTAACAGTTTTATATCTCAACATCTTATTTACACGTATACTATTTACATGTGTAACAACGTCAGAATGTTGGTATTGTTCCAAAGACCTATTAGCTTCTAAGTAGTTTTAACGATGTTACAGGAGGAAACCAGAGAGACTTGGCTCGCGCTAAAAATCAAAAGAAACAGCAGGAAATGCAAAAAAAGAAAAACGCTAGTGAAAAAACTGGATTGTCTCTTTCTGAACGAAAACACAGGTTATTTCTAATGAACAATTTTTATTTTTAATAGATATTAATGCAAATTTTTAGACTAGGATTTGCGAATTATTAAAAATTGGTTTTATCTTTTTATCAAGTGAGATTTCGCAAATAATATTCTTGAAAACATTCTATTAAAATAATATGGTTATGCCCTGTAAAAACATGAGATTTTCACAATTATTGGCCCTTACTTGGTTGTCATTGGCCTAACTCTCTGGCTGTTGTAATTTTTTATTTAATATAATCCATTAACATCCATGCCATAATAAAACAAATTATTTAAAAGAAAATGCCAGTTATTTGTTGTCATACATGGGCAAAAAAGTTGATTTAAAGTAAAATAGAAATTTGAGTTATAAGGAATTTATGCAATTCATAAGTTAATAAAACATTTTCAAATATTTCTGCATTGGTCATGGTCTCATGTCAATACTTTCAATTTTGATGTCAAACTAAAATAATTTTCAATTTATGTATAGAAAATATTGCAGGGCAAATGTTTTTTGATAAACTGATAAAACTCATGATTACAGGGATGCAGAGTTGATGAGAGAGAAGCAACGAAAAAAAGAAGAACAGGGTGAACCCTGTAATCAGAAACAAGCAGTTCATTAGTTGTCAAGTATATGGGTCTATTTGATAGCTTAATATTATGAACAATTTTCTGAGTTTGTCAGGGAGTTAAAATTGTTCAAGTGATACAGAAGCAATCATTTAAGATAAGATTACTAGCATAAACTCTGGATTTTCTTTGTAACATCTACTTTAATAAATAATTATTCTGGTTTTTTTTTGTTATATTAGCAAATGTAAGATTCAAGAATGTAAAAAAAGGCTAGTTGATCTGATCATTAATTGAAAAGAAAAGTATGGGATGTATTGTCACATAGCATTTATGAGTCTTGATTTGTCTGAATAGGTTTGTGTTTATACTACTATTCAACTTTTTACATTAAAGACTTTAAAATATTTAAAAAAAGTTTTATTCCAACATACTAATACTTCAAAAAAATAAAAACCTTGACACAAAATATTCTTCAAATGTCAGGCTGACATTGCTATCTAAAATTATTTTTGAGTGTTTAACACGTTCACGCCGGCGCGGGCCACCGGTGGCCCGCGCTATACTGTCTTATCCGGCGGCGCGTACCACCGGTGGCCCGCACTAGATT
>DWQX01001076.1:0-31782 GCA_018245475.1 Pharmacophagus antenor
ATATATATATATATATATGTAATCAATTCAAATATTAAATTAATTACATTGTAATTTGATGTCTTTGTATATAATTCTGAGTCATTACATATTTTTATGATACTCAAGTATACTATTGTATATGAATATGATATTAATTCTAGATATGCAACAATTCAAACAATATTGGGTGGGAAGTGCCGTTGTTTGTTGTAAAATTACGCTTATTCTAGATCATTGAATATATCAACCTTTTTTATTGCAATACATAAGAAAGACAAACATTGTGCGTGTAATGTTATTCAATTGGATACGTTACGTAAGATGACCTCTTTTTTGAAAACAATGAAAAGGGATTAGGGTTCAACGTAACCATGATTTAAATTTTTATATAATATTATCATTGTACTTATATTGTCTTATTTGGTTAAATTTTCATAGCTTTTCTCTCGTAAAATCTCCTATTTTCAAATAATATACCTAGGACTTGTCGTAGGTACATTAATTGAAAATAAACCTTTATTAAAATAGAATGGAAAAGTCTTGATTAATCTGATTGGTGTTGCTGATAAACAATTTTAATTACGATGAAGAAATATAATAGTTTTTAGGTGATACCACAAAACCTTTAAAGTTTTAATTCAAAAGTACAAAATATGAACAAATATTTAAATTGCGCGATTGATTTTACGTTTATTCAAATAATTTGAATAATCGATCAACATTTGTTATATCGACGATATGACAAAATAAAGTTTACAGGTGCAACATTTTTTTTTATTCACAATACCTTAACACGGCTGGATATGTGCTTAGAATGTGGTGTCTTTGTTGCGATGTATCTCGATATCGACGCGGCATATTGGACAGTGTTTATTGGTGCTCAGCCATTGGTCGACACACTCCATGTGAAATAGATGCATACAAGGCAAACGTCTGAAAATAATTGTCGTGAAAATGAATCTCATAATAATTAAAGGCATAAAACAATATGAGAGCCGGCAATATTCGTGATAGTTGTTTACTTATTCATGGTATTTGTTTCGTTATATTAGTAATAGAAGTATGAATATGAATCAAAGATTAATTTTCTTTATTACAATTTGTTAACTGACAACACTATTGTATGATTTATACATTGTGTTTATATGTCTGTGTAACTCAACTTTTAAATAAATTTTCAATCTATCATTTATTGTTTAATTTCTACAGGTAGCAATGCCATCAGAAAAATTGTATTTTTTCACTGTGTTAACACTTAGTTTAACAGTAATTGAGCAGTAAGATCTACAGGTGGTGGCCAAATAATTCAGGCTCCCTCCAAAGGAGGACCAATGATCTATTTAAAGTCACAGCAACACATTGAATCTTTCAGTGTATGGGCGCACCTCAGTATCAGCTTTTTATATTTGACCGCATTCAATGGAGAGCAGTTCGAAACGTCAGTGACCGGATCATTTCCGATCGCCTTGACATTCTAACCCTGCAGAGGGGTGTTGCATCTTTCTGCATTTTATATAAAATTTACCACAGAGGGTGTTCCGAGGAATTGTTCGGAATAATTCCAGCCGTCGTATTCCACCATCGCATAACACGGCACACCAAATTCCATCGTCACCATCTGGATGACTGGCAATCTTCCACTGTGCGTTTTAATAGCCATTTTTTACGACGCACAACCATCCTGTGGAATCATCATTTGTTGCCAGCGTTGTTTTCGGACCGATATGACGTAAAGTCCTTCAAGAAAAGAGCCTACTTTTTCTTTAGGGTCGGCAACGAAATTTCGACTCCCCGAGTGGTTCGGCTGTCTATTGGCGACGGTCATCACTTCCCATGGGGTGAACCGCTTTTGCTGTTTTGCTACTTTTACTGTTTTTCTGTTTGCCTACTCTTCCTATAGAAAAGTGTGGAAAAGTTAGTAAGCGCTTATCTGGTATTTTTTTATCGGTAATGAGCTAACACTTAAACTCCATTAACACATGATTTTAAGTGATAATAAGGTCATTGATGGTCAAGTGTGTTTTCATAGAATGCTCTGGCTCTTACATACATGACTATGGGAACACAGCAATGCTATTATAACGGCAGATTGATATTGAGGCTGGTAGCTAGCCAAACGGGTTTAAAAAACACTATCATCCTCTATACTCCACTACTTATGATGTAACCTTGTATTCGTACCCGGAACCTCTGCGTTTCTAGACGAGCACTGTACTACTGCACCACAGCGGCATATAAGGTCACGCAATTATTATCATGCGCAAAACCCACCTGCAATCAGAGTCGACTTCGAACACGGATAGACAGATGGTGCACTTCTCGTCTTGGTGGTGGGGCGCAGGGCGAGCGTACGCGTGCCGGTACGTGTTGCGCTCGATGACATCACGCGAGGCACCGCGAGACGAGCGGCACGCCTGAGACGCAGACACAGCGCGCACCATGGCCGCCATGTGCGCGGCCAGGGACAGCGACGGCCCCTGGCGAGTTACCCATGTAATCAGTTCAACGGCGACAAAACACAAATGTTGTGCAAGCCTGTGTCAAGTTATCCAGTTTGTGAGACTATTGATTACGCCGACCGATATATTAAACCTTTCGGTACGGGCGTCGGATATATAGGGCATTCATGATCAGTAACGTAATTTTTATATATCTTAGTATTAACACGTTGAGTGCTATGTCAGTCTCTTAGTACTGACGACATACCTAGTTCGCATCTTGTAGCCGCCTGAATGGATAGAATAAAGCTGAACCTGCATCGCTCTCAACATGTTAAAGCTACATATAATATAATGCATGTTGGAATAATATTTAGTACGAATTTTATGAGGTTAGTAGTCTTTAAATAATGTAAGACAGACTATGGGCACTTCTATTCAACGCAGCACTTCGTGTAAAAGGAGCGTCACGACGGAAACAGTGCTCGTACCGAAAGGGTTAAAGAGAATAGTTAAATGTAATAGAAGCTATTTTTTTTCTTTTTTAAAATATCAAAAATTGTAGATTTTTGTAATTAATGACAGAGATAATCATTGGAATTTTTCATTACCATTACGGAAGGCTGGATGGATATATGTAGATGTGATGGGTTCGTCTGCAGGTGGTGATGCATATGGTGATGAATGTTCTGACCATCTCTGCAACAACATTATTATAATTTAAAGACAAAATTTAATAACATAGTTCATAAATGGGTAGATTGCACATCATAAAATCATAAGACTATTTATAAATAGTGATACTTACAGCATCACAGGCATTTGTCCTCCGTCATTTTGATCAAAATGATCTGGGAACTAGAAATGAAAAGGAAATTTTCTTTATTAAAATTAAAACTTTTGAAACGCTGCCAACATATGCTGAGTAAATCTTTAAAATGTAACTTAGAAATAACGTTCCCAAGTAAAATTTCACACTATTGTGTGACTAAACTAAATTAAAATATATTACAAAAAAATAATTTGTAATAAAAAGGGTAAATATTTTGCCAAGAGTTATTTGAGTTGATAATTTTTTATCGTTTGAAATAAATGTAAGTAAATTATATGATTATATTCTACATATTTAGCATTATCCATGAATAATAATTATAATGAACTAACAGATAGGTTAGCAGTGGGCCGCGGTGACGCTGTGTGCGATGGAGGATACTGATTCAGTCCCGTGCCTAAGCCTCCGCTCATTTCGCCCATCATACTCCTTCTTTGCACTTCCTAAAAATTAAATTTCAATATTGCATTGAGACACAACTTAATCAGCGAACAATTTATGAACATTATTAATTAAGAATTGTCTCCATTAATTTTTATTCCTATCCTTAAAGCAAAATAAAAAAAAATCCTGATTTCTTTAAAATACACAAAAAACTTCAGTCGTTTTTCATAAATAAATAGATAAACCCAAAATCAAAACAACACTACGCTTCCAAAATTATTGATTTAATATTAATTATGATTAATATAACAACAATAACTCCATATTCCATTTGTATTTACTACTACTACTCTCAACAAATAAGATCATATAACTTAGTTGTTTTTGGACATAAATGTTTTTCAATTGCTTAAAACATTGTTAGTTTACACTACCATATATTAGTGATAAAAATATTTAACATCTGAAAAGTAAATTAAAAAGTTAAAGATGAGAACATTCATTCAGTTTGTCAAGAGACACTTATTAAAATATACAAACGACAGTGTAAGTCGCATTCATTTCCAAGCACTGGAATCATTTACATAATAATTTGCTTACTCATACAATATACTTTTTGACAAAATTTTTATTTGATTGTATGTCGCAAAAGCGATGCATATTTCCTTTTTTATTTACACATAGGTTAATACTTAATCACAATCTCACCTAATGTTAAATGGCTATGTGATTTGTGATGTTGAAGCGCAGTAGTTGAGTGAAAGTCAATACTGTACCTACTAGTAAAGCCTTACCTGTTGTCGTACGAACGTTTCAGAGATAATATTATACATAAGTTGATTACCAGCATATGCTGCTGCCGTAGCCACAGACGCTCATGTACGTAGTATGCCGGCGACACAGGCATAGCATTCCGGCGCCGCTCGCCCACTGTTACGAAAATTTATTATTTATGTGGGAATTGCTCAGGGGGAATAAATAATCTTCATTAATTGTACAATTTTACATTTAATCCAATCGTCTTCACGTCTTTCGCCATCGTTGACAAACTATTCACATCCGATCATCGACATTCACTTCCATTCTCACGTCCTTTATTTCTGTATACACTCATCCATTTCACTTACTTCTATGTGTATAATTATAGCAATATTTTTTATACATATTAAATAAATTGGTATACTTATTCCAACTTTCATAGTGTATGATAAAACGGTGCATTAGGCTAAAGTCCATTTGGTGGGATATCATACACACACACACACACACACACACATACACAGACATACACACACATATATATATAATGAAAAAAGACATATATGCATACATTTTTTCGGTAATCAATGCAATAGTAAAAATATAGGCGTTTTCGAACAATATTATAGGTATTATATCAACGGTATAAGTTATCGGTACTAACGATGTGCTATAGGTGGAGTGGGGTGCGTAGTCGGTACGTGCGTGTGTGCATTCGGAGCGCAGATGCACGTAGGACAGGGCACCATACAGGTACGAACTCGTACTCTGAATAACGATCAAAAATGTTACATTGTTGGTTTGAATAACCTTTCATCAACTATTCTAAAAATTAAGCACAATTAAAGACTTGATATTCTACATTGGTCCCTACTTAAGAGGACTAGTACATTGTAAATTATAACCAATAGATATATATAAATTAAACTTTTTTTTTCACTGTTATTATTACAATCTATAGTTCTAAAACCTCAATGTCGCTATATATTAGTATCCTGTATTTATAGCTATAATTTTAAGTATGGAAACACCAAAACAAATGCAACTTGCTTGTCTTTATTATTTAATAAAGTTTCAAATACCGGTATACCTTTATTCAAAACTAAAATTTTCGTGATTTTAGTTAAATCGCCATAAGTGTACCTTACATCTAAATTATACCAAAATTAGAAGATAGCTGAAAATTAATTCGTTGTCAGCTTGTGACAACATTGCGCCATTGCAGTGCATACAATAGCCCGCTTTTAGATATATATACATAGTAATATTTGTGAAACTCATACTACAGGTGGTATTTGGCTACCTATCTCGGATTTAGATATGACTATGTATGGAATATGTCTTACATATTCAATGTACTTTGTGACTGAATAGACAAAAAACAGATTTACCTATTTATGTATCTATCTATATTTGAGATATAAAGTTTGAAAGACTAACAAAGATATTACCTGCGAACAAATGGATTGTGGGGAATGTGTGGTGGATGGTACATTGGAGCATCATTAGATCTCGGCTGATCATATACTCGAGGCCCGTAAGGCGAACGACCTGGTCGACAAACCATTCGGGGCGTAACTGGTTGCGGCTCCTGCACAGGTGAAGTGTGGCTAGGTGATTCTGCAGGTGCACTGGCACCTGGTGAGCTTGTTAGATCTATCACTTCTTGCTGTGAAATTACATAAAAACCCATTTAAACTTTTCTGTAATACTTCAAGACAATGTAATAGACAATATTCATATACATATATCAATTATGTAATCTGTAATAAATAAAACTTCTAGATATTTCATCTATGAAACTTATGAATATTAATTAAAATCTATTAATGTAATAAAATTGTCCAGATAATATAGTGTAAGATTTCAAGTACTCACTATATCTAAATTGTAAGAGTTTATAATTTAAATATTACTCATGGCATGATGATGATGAACAGTTTTAACCATCCAGACATCTCAAAATTTCTTTGCATTTAGGCGACATTTTATATATTGTAATAGGAACTAATTCCGAAAGTAACTAAAATAAATACTTTTGTCTATTTGAATGTAAATATTCACCATGGGTATTTTACTGTGTTGGTGGCAATTGCAAAATAATGAGTGTCATAATGTTTAGTTATTAAATGGTTGTAATTTATCAAATCAAGTTTAAAAGAGAAAAAGTTATGAATTTGACTCCAAAGCAAAAGTCCAAAAATATACAATTTAAGAATTTTATTATTTTAAATCATGGTACGAAGAATTTGTGTTTCTATTACTTACTTGATTATTTTCTTCCCCCAAAACCTGAACATCGTCATCAGAACTATCAGTAAGCCAATCAAGCTGTAGGTCAGGGGCTGATAAGGCAGTATTTTCTGTTCTTCTTTCAGATAAGTTTTCATATTGAGTTTCCTGTAATTATTACAGTAGGCATTTAATAAAAACATTTATTATCCACACATCTGTAATTGATTTTTATATCAAGCGTTAGCAGAGTCAACACAATAATTTTGGTTTTGAGAGATTTTTAGAAGCAACTAATAAAACCATAATCTCATAAAAAATATGTTTATAGGTAACTCATTGTTACATAAACATGAGATACAAACAATTCTGAAGAATTTGTTAGATTTAAACTCAGAACAGAAATATTTTAACTGCTCTCCAATTAGCTTGATATAACACCAATATGGAGCCATGGGCTCTTGCTCTTTTTTTTAGTATACGTACTGCTGAAACCAGTACTGGCCCTTGCTGTTGCAACGTGAAAACCGAAAACGTGAAAAACTATCTTTAGTTTTCATCCTAGTATAATCCACAATTATTACAGCTTCAATGCACTCAGCATTCTCATGCTAAAGTGTATCCAATTGTCATAGTACTAATATTTGGTGCAAATATAATTGTAAATATTAAAAATAAAACAAATAGAAACAGGGCCCGTGAAATTAGCGATTTATCGTAATTTTTTATAACGAAAAAACTTTCTAAAATAAAGTTTTTTTTAAATACTCTTCGGGTGAACCTCACATCTAGATACCGCGACATCAGATCGTGGATAGAGGAAAACTCGTCGTTTCTGTAACACAAAGCAGGAGGAAACTAAAATACCTCCTGTGGACTAACAGACCCGTGATGGAAACTCCGTAATCAAATCCCTGCTACGGGCTTCTTCGACATATTCGGAGTGGAGACTGTAGACAATGATCGGTGCTTAGACTGGAAAACTAAGAGAGAATGCTGCGGAAGAGCTTATAGGGTCAACAATGGCTCTCACATCTTGCAAATGAGTCTTGGTACCAGGTGGCAATCGGTTGTAAAACATTTAGCCAAACTCAAATTCTCGTAGTATGAATGCAAAACAAAAGAAAAAGTACAAATGCAAGGGCGTCCCCCCTCCCCCCCCCCAAGCGACGAAGTAAGATGCAGCGCTAGTACCTTCCATGTACCCACCTAGAACATCGGTCTCCTGACCGGACGCGAACACGAACTGTCCAATATTCTATTTAAAAAATATATTAATACCTGATATGTTGACGAACTTCAGGTACAAAAACTAGATATTACAGAAAATATCAACTTATTTACAAAACCTAGTTTTTAAAAAAACGGAATCGGTATTATCCTCGATAAAATACTAAAACAAAAGGTTATCAAAGTAGAAAGAATTAGTAACAGAACTTTATGCGTTAAAGTAGGTCTTTACCACCAGTCGACCCTTAATATTGTCGTGGTTTATATTCTTTAAGTAGGTTGCGGAAAACGAGAAAAAAATATTTTAGGATTACTATAAGAGCTTTTTACAAATAGCTCTGAAAAAGTGAAAATTGTAACTGGCGATGTCAATGTTCAAGTCGGTTAGTAGACACCATCAAATCCATGGAAATTTTAGATTTAGTATTATCAACAACCAGAGTCTAGACATCTTAAATATGGCTACTCAATTTGATCTGCCAATCATTAACACTTATTTCCAAAGGAGGACGAACATCTTATAACCTACAAGTGCATTGGTTTGTCAACACAAATAGATTGTCTCCTGAGTAATAGAAGATTTCTTTCGTATACTACAGAGTGCAAAATAATACCAGGAACCTCTAACTACACAATGCTGACTACTTGTAGGCTGTTTTATAATTCCTCTCCGGAAACAAAATCAAAATAAGCAAACTGTACAAATTTATAAATGCCACAAGGCACCATACTCATTGTACAAATAGTTACATATCTTGGAGAAACATTATCTGATTACAAAGATCGTAAGACTCACTGGAACTAATTCCACAGGTTTTGCCTAAAACGCTGAAAAAATCTTGGGCATTATGAAGGGTAAACTTAACATCAACAAACCCTCCCACACCCTCCAACAAATCCCAAACCCTCTTGGTGTGATGATAATGTAAAGCTTCTTATAATGGAAAAAATGGATTCTTTTAGAAAATTGCAGGCAACAAAATTGGACTGTGATCATTTGAAATATAACATCTTAAAAAAGACAGCTAAGTGATGCATAGCAGTAACAAGAACTTTGGCCCAAGAGTCTTTAACAGCAGCTAGAAAATGCTAAAACAAATACAGATAATTTTAAATGGCTTTAACAAAGACACATTCAATGAAGAGATCAAAATTAATAAATATATTAAAGATTCATCAGGAATATTGTTAACAACTAACAAACATGTAGCAAAGAGATGGGAAGAATACTACAACAAACTCCTAAATAAGGAAGTCCCTCAAAAACCCTTACCTCCACTGCCATTGTAGGAAGGCCCATTGCAGGAAGTAAAAAAGACTATTCAATAGATGAAAAACAAAAAATCTTAAGGGTAAAGTCAAATTACAGCCGAAATTCGGAAATTAGTTGGTGACATAGGTGTTTTATGTTTAATGAATCATTTTAATGAAATATTGAGACAGCATAACAGAAAAATTCTTTATTGTAATACATATGAGGTGCAAAGGGCAGACTTAATGCCCATAATGCCTTCTCCCCCCTTTTAAAATTTACTTATATAGAGTATTTAGAGAGTTATAATTTATATAGATGAAAATTAAATAAATTTAATATTTGTTTATTTATTTGAAGTTAATTAAAAACAATTAATTTTCCGACCTACCTGATCCTTACTATTGATTTGTGCTAAACTCTCAGTCTGAGAGGACATGCCTGCACTTGTTCCAGGTTGTGGTGATATTTCTGTAACTTTTCTATCTCCACCTGCATCTATATTACAGCATCGCCTGTTTTTATTCGCACTAGTGTTCAGCTCTGTTTTTACTGTTACATTTCCATTCCCATTGGTTTCAATGTTTCTTTGCAGATTTGAGGTACTTGGCTCTGTTTTAACTGGATAGTGATTTATAACTTCTGTTTTGATTGAGCTTACTGTAGGTGTAGGTTGAGTATCAGCATTTGTTGCTTGTGTTGAAATAGCTTCAACTTTCACGGTTGTTTGACACCCTGGTTCCTCTTTAATATGTGAATTGTTCATATTCATTGAGTTAGAATTATTACATGCACTTTTAAAGACTCTGTGATGATGGTGGTGATGATGATGATGATGATGATGATGGTGAGATCTGTTCGGGTGTATGAAATGGCCAGAGTTGTGCCAATTTCTATCATCATTTTCATTACCATTTGAGCAAAGGTGGGGTTGCACAACAGGACACATTGATGGTTCTTGCAATAATGGGTCATTTGATGACTGATTATTTTGAGTATTCTGTCTGCAATGACCATTGTGTTGAGGTGTTGATAAATGTACAGAGCAGTAATTGTTACTCCCTAGTCCATTATCAATTTCACTTTGATTTCTGTTTGCCTCTGCATCTCCTCCAGCTTGCGTGGATACTTCGGTGTGTCCTGAAGGTTCTCTTTTGATATCCACTCTTGATAAAGTGTTAAAATTATTTTCATTGCCACTAGTGGATACCTCCATCTGTATGTTGGAAGAAGACTGACCTGCACCACTGTCACAATGCCTTTTTCTTGATCCATTAATATTAACATTATCTTCTTCATCAGAACTTACTTCTATAAGATATGGATTAACCTCCTTTTCTTTAGATTGCCTTCTCCGTGGAGAGATATTTAACTTTCGACTTGGCCTTTCTAAATTGCTTGGCTGATTACAATCAACATAACCATTGTCAGTTGATGAGATATGACTATAAACATCATTTATGTTTGGTTCTAAGTTATCATATCCTCTATGAATGTTTTCTCTCAATTGAGGAGGAGTTGAATGCACTGTGTAATTAATTGGCTGATTTGAATAACCTCTAGCTTCATTATGCACAATTCTATTGCTTGCATGTGGAATGGCCATATATTCAGTGGAGTCTTGTGTTTCTGGGTGGGAGCCATAATGGCCATAACGAGGATAGTAGTAGTCTTGAAGAGGTGGGAACTGTTTTGGTTGATAACGTATATTGATATCTGGGAACCTCTGTTCATTAGCATTTGTGCTATCTACATTTCCACTTCCCAGAACATAATCCATTGAACTAGAGCTATCAGGCAAAGGCTGGTATTCTTCAGGCACAGGAGTATGTGCAGATCCAAGATGTGACAATGGAATATTCACTATATATGACGGACCCGGTGAAGTTGAATTCACATAGTCAGATGAAAGTGCATTTTTTGATGATGCATCATTTCTCGGCAAAGAATATTGTTCATTAACAGTAGGAATCACTTCTATTTCATCATCACTCTCTGGATAAAGTGGACCTGAATCCATCTCTTCTGAAACAGAGATGATTTATCGTTCAATATATTATTAAGTCCGTAGTAAGTGGCCCGGAAGTGGCCAAAGTTTATAATTTAAATTTCTGTACCATTCCTTGGTTGATTGTTTGACGAAGACGTAAAAACAGAGCCCAGAAAAGATGATAATGATGAATGTCTAGGTAAATTCCACGGAGGCGAAGATCGTTTAACTTCAAAGTTCTTTTCAGTCATGTTATTATAAGTTTCTTTGTGAGATATTATCGACTTCAGTTTCTATTTTCGCCATCCTTTGACTTTTGTCAACAACAAGATAATGCTCACAAATAAATTTATTTAATGTTTATGTCTCATTGTTCAGGTCATTAGAGACCACAAAATTAAAAAATTATTTAGCTAATAGTTATTGTCAAATTTAGTCGTTTCTTACTTTAAACGAGTACGAATCAAATAAATTTCAGAAAGAAATAAATAGTGCGACATCACGACGAAAAATTTATTATTTCTTTCCATAGACTATGCATTATTTATTTTAACCTTTGCCCATAGTAAAAATAAAAAGTTACCGTAAAAAAATACAAAATTTGTTTATTTTCACTATAAGAAATTACTGTTTTAATGAATTTATTTAAAATAAAACTAAAAATCATAATTTTTCCTTCAATTCCGAATTTTAACATAGTTTTATGTTTACGCATACTACAAATTATATTACATATACAAAAACTTAAAAGTTTGGTTAATAATTGCACAATTTCATTCAAATGAGAATACAACTTCAAAACAACTAACAATCAGGACGGGTTCAAAAAACCTTACCACCATCCAAACCACTAAACTTTTATGCTCCCTTGTAATAGTATCTGGGATTCATGCTTTAAAAAACGAGAAGATAGCCACTTTCTACGTAAGCATTTAGTGAAGAAACTGCAATTCAATGTGACAGAAAAAATAGTCATTGCTGGACATGAAGTAATAGTCTTTGAGGTATATCTATGTATATAAATTTACCAGGAAAATGGTTTTATTTAAAATTTTAGGTTATAGCACTTGCTGAAAGTTTTACAACCATCGTTTTGTAAAAATATAAGTTATCTGTTTTGGCAAAGCTGTGACACATGACATTTGTCATATACAGCGTATTGCTATTATATTAAAAGTACCTCAAGTTAATGTTCATTGTGGTTAAGACAAAATAATAACAATGTCACGAATTTGTTTTAATGTCTGAGATCGTTTATGAAATAGGTACAAAATGGTATTTCTTGAAAAAAAATTATTTCCAAAGTCCTTACTGTATTACTTTTTTTTTTTGTTTCATAGATCGTTATAATTTTGTATGATAATTAATGAGATAAAATTTTATGGGGTTAAGTAAAATGGCACGAAGTTTATTACCCTTATTTATTCAAGGAGAAGTGGTTAAAGGTTTCGGTAGAGGTTCCAAAGAATTAGGGTGCCCAACAGGTAAGATAATTGTTATATCTTTATTACAATGATACATGTAGTATTTTGTAAATCTAAAATTTGCTGAAAAACAATGTTTCATATATAGCGTTATAAAGTAAATGTCTATGCTATTCCTTTTGCCACTCAGCAGGAACATAGGGCTGATGTAATTTTGTCCACTGCTCTCGATTTTGGTTTATTTACTATCATTCTACCTAAAATATTGTCCATTTTAACAATGAATAGCAGTAGCGACTGCATGCAACCCTGGCTTATGCCAACAGTAACCAATATTGACATGGTGAGTTGGCTATGGTGTAAATCTTTACATAAAGATTCTTTTGTTTTGAGATTTATAAGCTCAATAATCTTAGGCATTCTGCATCTCAATATTTCATAACCTCAACCATTTCACCTTCTCAAAAGTTCAGTTTATAAACAATGTATAAACTTCCTATTGCATTTCATTGCTTTGTTTGTGTATCGTACAAATTATAGTGTTCAACTGCTTCAATCTGGTTTCATTGTCACTTAACATCTAGTGAAATCAAGGCCAAGTGTCAGCCTGTAACTATTAACATTTAATGGTGAAATTATTTCTTTTTTGCTGTTAATATTCATTATTATCATGAAAACCCTCATAAATTCATAATCTCAAGTAGATTAATAATTCTTTTTTTAGGAATTTAGCCTTGTGTAATACTGCTAATACTTTAAGTACATGGCCTGGTATTAAATAGAACAATGAACAGAATCAATATAGATAACTTACATATTGTGTACTTTATCTATGAAATTACATTTATTGTTATATCTCTATTTGCCTTACATAAATTATATATGTATCATAAGTTTGCATTACTTATTTTATATATCCACATTTAAAGTGCTGTATATATTTTTTTCTATTTTCATAACAATAACAATTGAAAAAGTTTATTTGTTGCACTTTGATTTCACATAAACTCATTAACACGCATTTCATTTCTATAATAACATTTCACAATAAAAAATTGAAGTGATAAAAATTAGGTAATGAAAAAAAGATTCGGCAGAAACTAATAAGTTCAAATTCCATCTTACCTAATTTCTCACACTATGATCCTTTTTTTAGTTAAGTTTTGATAAAAAAAATAATCATTGTTTTGGAAGATATAGAGATATATTAGAAGATTTTAATTAATTACAGTAACTTCGACAGGATTAGGATAAATAAAGTATTCTCTGTAATGTATCATAAATAGTAATGGTCAGAGTGTTACCGCTGAAAATTTAGGTTGAAATATTTAATCTGTAATATGTGAATCTCTATTGCATTTCAATGTATTCCATATTATTATTTTGATTTAAATATTACACTAATATTTTTTTTATTTAGCTAATTATTCATTAGAAGTTGTGAAATCTCTTCCAACTGGGCTAGATCCAGGAGTTTATTATGGTTGGGCTCAAGTGGACTGCCAAGCAGTTTATAAAATGGTAGCAAATATTGGCTGGTGTCCATTTTATGAAAATAAACAAATGTCTATTGTAAGTGTAATTAAATTGATGTGAGCAAATAATCCTAGTTTATTAGCTTGGTTTACTAGCTTAACTATCAATCCCTACAGTAATATAATTTATGAACCCATTGCGGACTACCCCTTCATGTGTGCGCTCTGCATAAATCATCAATTTGACTGAAGAACTCATGCGTTTGGCTAAAACAGTTGATAGAACTGAGAAACACATGCATGTGTTTCACATGAATCCTATTGAAAATCTATGCATGTACATACTCTATGTGTAGATTTGGACTTGAAATACTATGAATGAAATGAATTTTTTATTACAGGAAACACATATAATGCACAAGTTTGACAAAGACTTCTATGGATCGAATTTAAAAGTATGTATAGTTGACTACATGCGACCTGAGAAAAAATTTGACTCCTTGAATGAGTTGATTGAAGCTATTAAGCAAGATATACACAACGCTGATTCTAAACTTGAGAAAGAGCAAGCAATAGTTCTAAAGAACCATAAATTTTTTAATAAGATTAATGTGATTACATGACTAATTTCATATTTTTAATGTAAATAATAACTATAATAGTTATCTGTTTATATTTGTTATGTTTATGTTTTGCTGATTTACAGTTTATATCTAGTAATCAATAGTGTTAGTTTTTATTAAGATATGTCATTCACAGCAAGAAAATTTGTTGTATTTATGTTCCATATTATATATATCCATATAAATAGTCAAATATAAAAAAGCTTTAGATACGCTTCCACAGTACTTATATGTTTATGTACATTTTCAATATTTTGAATGATAAATCATAGTATGACATTTGTTTTTATTTTAGCACTGCAATAGTCTCCATGTTATATTTTTATAGACTAATTAAAATATTTTTATTAAGTTAATGTGAATAACTTTTTATACAGAATTGAGTATTTGCTTTGCATTTTGCCGCCACCTCACATTTTTCAATACATTTTATTTTTAAAACAAAATTAATAAAAGACGATTAAAGCATGAGCCCAATTTCTTTGTATTTTTTTTACAATCAAATTGTGATTAACAGGTTTTAATTGAATTGTTACAACAGGACCGCTGGTATACATTGTGATTTTATTATACAGTAATAACTTATTATTACCTTTTTAATGGCTTGTAATCTTTATCTACCTACATATAAATCCATAGATTTGGTACATTTAACCCTTTCGCCACTACTCGCGACTTAAATCGCTCTCTATAAAATGCCACTGACGTATTACGGGCTACAAAAGACGCTCTACATAAATGCTACCGACACTACGGACGACTAAAGTCGGTCTATATAAAATGTTATAAATATTTTAATTTGTGCAGTTTTTTTTCAATAAGCTATAAAAACCAACTAGGGTTGCCGTGAAGTGTACATGCGTCCGCTGCCGATTTTACTCGAGCGTCCTGCAATTTTTGGCGCGGCGGCACGTTTAGCGGAAATGTCACGGCGAAGTCGCCCGTAGCGAAAGGGTTAATAATAATTTAATTTGTTTAAATATTATATGTTGAGTTATCTATCGCGAAACTGTCGTTCAGCACTTATAAATATCGTATCATAGCTTCCAATTATCTTTTTATGAATGGGTACTAATTCTTTTTTACTTTTGATCTTTATTAAATTACATTTCTGTTTTTCATAACATCAAGTTTTCAAATATTCTTTGATTAAAATAGTCGATGGAAGTCGCGATTAGTTCTCTAACTGTCCTCTCGTGATTTTAATAGGTTTCAATTCGTGCGCCTCAACAAGTTATTAACCTACTATAAATTGCTATTATGCTCAATAAAGAATTGTAGTTAATTTCACAATTTCTAAAAAGAAAGATCTCAAAACAATTCTCAGCGTACTTTTGAAAATGGCTTTATTTTAACTTTTTAATTCATTATTAATTGTTTAAAAATATGTAAATGATACTATATAAATACAGTATCTAACAGGATGGTCATAGTACACAAATTTTGTTAAAACAAAATTTTTGTACTACGATCATCCTTTAACATTTGGCTTCTTTAAATATTATTCTGAAATAATAATTCCTGTGAAATCTGTTTCTTGTATGTATCAAAACCAAAATTATTTACCCGTTTAATGTCAAACAATCTTGATCCTATCATAATTAAAAACTTACAAAAAAAACACGTACATACTATATGTACTGGAAAAATATTTATAGATACACTGTAAGTAAATATTTTACTAGACTAAATGCTTTTATAATCATATTTATTTTGGTTTACCTATTCCCGTAGTGTACTAGGAAAACCTAAAGTTCGGTGGCTGCGCCAATTCGTTCCAAGATTAGATCCCAGCGTATTAGAAGGGTTAAATTATAAAGATTTGGAATTGTTATGAGTATACATTAAAAGTCAGAAATTCCTTTTAAAAAGCCTTTATTTTTTACTGTTTTAATGATCCATTTTAATGAATAAGTAAAATATCACTCTTTCACAGAATTGGAAATAAAATGCAATCTTAAATTAGGGCTTGTCTCCAGGATTATTTTTAATGTTGCTTTCTTCTAAATGAACAACCTGTAACAGAAAACAAATAACTGTTAAACATTTTCGAAATATAAAAAAAAAACTGTAATGTCCTTGTTGTTTGTCAGTCTTATTGTATACCCACTATATGTAGGTCTTGTCTTCCCAAAGATAGGTAAGATTCCCAAGGATAGCTAAGAGCTTACTTGAACTAAGCTTGGAGAAACAAATGTTACAAGTATGTGAAGCTCTTTGTAGTATTGACTGTGATTGTTATCGCTGACTTGAGAAACAAGCTTTTTTTTTATTAAAAATGATTAGATAATGCATAAAAAAGATTTATGTTATACGAGAACTTGAGATATACTGATCAATAATTGCACTGTATGATCACCAGTGGAGATAACAGAGTTACAAAAGAATGCATCACAAGTTAACTTGTGACTGGTCAACAAAATGTTAAATTAGTATATAATTAACACCGTTAACCTATTAACCCTTTGCAGACAACGACTTTGATGTTGATTGATATACCTGATACAATAAAATATTACCTTACTTATAAAATATCCCGTAAAAACATTAATCTTTGATTGTTTATCTATATATACATATTCATAACTTCAATAATGATTATCTAATGGCAATATTCTTACAATAGTTATACCTCACAATCGCCAATCGTTTTACCGCGCAAAAGAAAGAGGCGACAATGAGTCGCCACTCGTCCGCAATGGGTTAATAGCTGGCTGTCATTGAGTAATGATCTTAAGAAATAAATAGTGTGTAGTTTGTAGATAAAAAAGTAGTATCAGGCAAAAAGTTGTTAACTCACAATAGCCTGCCACATATTGGAAAATAAAGCTATTGACACTTAACTGATGGAGCTTATTTAAATAAAGAATGTGTTTTGTTTTAGTGTTTTTTGGAATAATATTTAATTTTTATTACTTATTGTTGTACTGGTATTCGAAATACATAATCTGTGAAAAATAATTCTACTTTTACCTATCACGATTTATGAGGTAGAACCAGCTGACAGACAGGCGGCAACGAGTAATAGAGTTCCTTTTGTTTGCTTTTTAATACAGAATCTTGTATTATATCAGAGAATTTTGTACTCCTAAAGTAAGTCTCTGATTCAAGGTTTTCAACACTCAAATATCTTATCCTTATAATATTCACTAATTAGCAGAGTTTTATTACATTAATAGAAAGACCACTTTACAAACATCTTCTAATATCATAAAAATTAATATTTACTTAACAACAAAGAAGTGCACATTTTACATTACACTTGTACAAGTATATTGTAACATGTGTTTGAACATACTTGTGCCAATTATTAACCTGCGCAAGTCCTAAAATCAGTACCAATTTTTAATTTCTGCCTTAGGTGGGCACAATCGTTTCTGAACTTTAGTGGCAGCATTGTGCAAGTTTCAGTAGCGTACTAGCCACATCATATTGTAAATTTTAAGTCTTCACACCTCTTGGTTGTGAAAAACTATAAAGTAGCTGTTTTAATCTTTCATATGGTGATATGGCTTGCCAAATATTAGTATCTCGTTTTTTTACTTATGGTGTTACCATCAACAGAAATTTCAAATAAGTTTCTTCATCCATACACAAATAGCTATGCCAGTCTTTGGGTACAAAATTCCATAAGGAATTATATCAATAACCAAATAGTTATCTCTTTTTGATAACCAGTCTATGCTTTATGTAGGTTGGTTTCTTTTGTGATTTTTTGTCACACCAATAAATTCATCACATCCTTATACTTAATTTCACATAAATGATGTTCATACAAGGATATTTGAGCTGTTTATACTTATTTCAGAAATATTAGTGTTTAAAATAAAATAAATTGCTGTATCTGGCTAACTTTAAGAAAATTGTACTATTTTTTTTTTTGAGAACCTCGACATAATATTAAACATGACAAATAATATTTTACATATAGCAAATTTATAACACAAAGTACTATGAACACGTCAAATATCTAAATAATTTCAATTTGTTCTTCACCTGTGTTGTGAAATATTATGAAACTTTGTAAAATGTTTATGTACATGATTCCAATTTGTTGCACAACTTGGGGTTTAATTACGAAATTAACTAAAAAATAATTTTGTAGTATAGTAATGAAATTTTGACTTTAAAAATATATATAAAACAGACATTGAAACTTTCAAAAATTAGATGTAATAAAAACATCTATTATCAGAAAATCCGAACTTCCTCTTTACTTAAAATGCATAACAAAAACATTGCAGATACAATTAATACGATAAGATTAAGGTACCATTTCAATATATGAACAACTTACAAAATAAAAACAAGTTCACTTAAAACACCACTTGTTACGTTTTTTATAAAAATGTCTTTGGTTACATTTAAATTAAAAAAATGTGTTACCTTCTGTTAACCTAGCGCGACCACCAGTAGGCTGGCAAAGGATTGTTGAACAACCAGCGCATACTACAACCCTTTGCGCGTGACTGAAAACTGTTGTGATTTTGTAGCAGCCGGGGCATTTTACATCCATAAAATATGAATTTGGATGTGGCACCAGCCTCTTTAACTTGTGTTTCCTCCTCTCCGACGCAGGCGACGGATGCAATAGATCAACAGCGAGCTGAAAACGTTCAAAATTAGATTAATTCCGTACCACTGGTTTATAGAACTCATTAATCTGTTTTATTGGACGAATCACTCAACACAAATATTATTTAATACATATTTTTAAGGTTATTAAAGGTACAATTTGTTTAATATGTGGAAGAGATGTCAAATAATGCCATGTGTTTATTTCAATAAATGGGCAGTGTATGTTGCGGCGTAATACTGAATTTAAATACAAAAGTAACAATATAACGAAATGTTACAGACAACTTTTAGATTTATATTAACATTGTATCACTGATTGATAATTTTTAATAAAACCCACCGGCATGGTTACAGCTTCGATGCAGAACCGGAAAAGGAAAGGTGTAATCTATAGTAAAGACTAGAGAGTAGTTCCATAAATATAGCAAGTTAAAGTTTCTTTTCAAGTTTGTCATAAAAACTAAGATAGTAGTTTTAAGTTTTTTCTTTCCATGGTAAATATGAAATATAAAAAAAACCTTAATCATGATGTTTAGGTTTCAAAATAGTACATTTATTATATTATTTTAAATAAAATTAAAATAAGTTATTAATGGTGAGCTCTGAGAAAATTTAAACGGATTCAGCTAGCGGTTTCAATTTTTATTAGTATGCAAAAGTAGAAGTCATAATAATGTATATTCGATAGATAGTTTCTCTGTCACTCTTTTTGACGACTGTTATAGGTTTTACTGTAACAGTAGACTTTAAAAGTATAATATGGCCATAAGTACTATAAATCAAGCTTTTTTAAATATTTTGTATAAAATATCGCTATTTCTGTGACACGTCTCATAGTATATATAGTATAATTAATGATTATAAATAAAATATATCCCCAGCATAATTTGTGCTTATTCAACGATGATGTCTTAGGAACGTAAGTTTTATTAATCATGAGTAAAATATACAGACTGAAAAGAGATTCACTACATTCTCTCCTGATAAGATTTGGAGTTCAATTTTGAACGAAATTTTCCAAACAACGAGGAGCACGTCGCATTGGTTAGTCAATGAAAGATAACGAACTGATGAGGTACAGTCGTGTATGGCCCTA
Organism: Pharmacophagus antenor; assembly: GCA_018245475.1. Lineage (NCBI taxonomy): Eukaryota > Metazoa > Arthropoda > Insecta > Lepidoptera > Papilionidae > Pharmacophagus > Pharmacophagus antenor. The sequence continues at coordinate 20,296 of DWQX01001076.1, forward strand.
GCTGTGGTTCTGAATTTGATAGCTCGCGAATCACCGGATTCGCGAGCCAGTTTCGATGAAGCTGTAATAGTCCTCAATAAGACTAACAGCGCAAACTTCACCGAATCCAGCAGCAGCAGCAGGTTCTGAATTTTGAATAATTGTAGATTGAATTTCACGTTCAGAATTTCGAATAATCGTAGATTATTTCCGAATCACTTTCATCGTTTGACCTTGATCGAGACTTACAATTTAAATATGTCGAAAGTTTATTTTCGTCCATCTCACTTTCTCCAGTTAGCGACTGACTTGGTTCAATTTGTGATAATAACTTTTGTACGAAACTAGATTTAGCTAATTTCTTCATTAAATGACATTAACTTAATAAAATGGTGATGATCTACGTGAGTTTTCTCAAAAAAGGTGGCTGTACTTCCTGTATCGACGAGTGCTCGAGCCCATAAATTATTAAAGAAGTACTTGAACAGTGGCCTTATTGAAATCGTGTGAAATTGATAATGTGATGCTTGATAAGGATTCATTAGAATGATCATTGGTAAAAATTGCAGCATTGTAGCAGATTTATGTTTACAGACCTTAGAATGTGACTTCTTTTTGCCCAAGCAACATTCGTGCTTCCGGAAGCAGGACAATAGCGCCGCATATGTATAAGGATTCATTAGAATGATCATTGGTAAAAATTGCAGCATTATAGCAGATTTATGTTTACAGACCTTAGAATGTGACTTCTTTTTGCCCAAGCAACATACGTGCTTCCGGAAGCAGGACAATAGCGCCGCATATGTATTATGTTCTTATAAAAGTAGCATGTCTGTTAATACACGCCGTAGTTGCAGTGGTAACAAGAATCTATACTGAAGTCCTTGGCATATTAGAATGTGTCGCCTCCATGGAGTTGATTGTAGCAATGCCTTCTCGGTAAAATTCATTGTTAATTTGAGCCGGTTGTAATGATCGAACTTCTTCATAAAGTCTTATATTCTGGAGAAGTTTCTAATGAATAGCTGGAGATAAGAGGATCTCCATTTTGTTCAGCTGATACACTTTTAAGGTTACAATCTTTACATAGAAGTTTTAGTGCTTGTAAATACGAATTTATTGACTCTGATCGGTGAGATCTCTTCATTAACGGATATCTTGAATAAATTTCATTTGATTTTAATAAAGATATCTTCTGATTTTTGTATAGCAGCATAGTAGCTAAATACTTCTCTAATATAAGTAAACAGTATTGGAAACAAGTAATACTTCATTTCAGCAGTTACACTATTTTCGGTTGTCGCTATTGCAGAAACAAAATACTTAATCGTTTGCTTCTAATGTCCACTGAGGGGACAGGTCTTCTACGAAGGAGGGGTTTACTTAAAAAAATTCAGGATGTCCACATTTATCCATTTTATTTTCTAGCTGAATAATGTAGTACACTTGATGATTATAAATAAAATACAATCTGAGCTTAATTTGGTTTTATTAAGTTAGAAAAAATGATGACGTATGTACTACAGTTTTATTAATCATAATTAAAATATATAGACTCAAAGGAGGTTCACGACAGTATACTTTTGCCATGTTAACAGCATAAAATAAAAAAATACTTACGCTGTATGGTCCTATTTTTTGCCTACCTTGTATGTGCCGAATTAAACAACAACAAAATCGTTGCATTTTGACATTTGTTGAATTTTGTATGGTTTTGCCTTATAACGTGCGCAAATTGTAATTTAAATTTTAAGATACATCTTCCCTTTAAAGATTTAAAAATGGCTGATGAAGAATATGAAGCTGAGGATGCGGGAGGAGATTACGATGATATTGCCGAAGAAGATGATAATATTGAGGAGACAGAAGAACAAGAAGAGGATGGTTATAATGTACAATGCCTTGCCCCTGGTCAGGCAGGTGGAGGAGTAGAGAAATCAAAACGAATTACTACGAGATATATGACTAAGTATGAAAGAGCAAGAGTATTAGGTAAAATTAATTAATCTAGCAATAACATTTGAATTTGACTTGTAACGAAAGATAATTTTTTAACTTAATTTGAACCGTTTCAGCGAGTTGAATTTCTGTGGTCATCGTTTGGAAACCATTGCTTGTCTGATAATTATAAAAATATTTTTTATTATAGAGGTGTCTCAGAATGTTTTTCGTTTTTAGAAGTTAAATAAAAATCAACAATATCTATCAAAATTCGTTTTATTTATTGTTAAATTAAAGAGCAGATCTTCAAGTTTGAAAAGAACTGTTTGCAAATGAACTCCATTTGCTTCTTCACACATTTAACCTGGAGCTAAAATTTTCAATCACTGGAGCATCACTCTTGGAATAGAGTAATTTTTTTAATGATTCTTTCCTTCAAAACAGTCAGGTTGGATGTCAATGGATTGTAAACTACTTTTTAGGTAGCTCCATAGGAAAAAATCAGTAAACGTTAAATCAGGGCTCCTCGGTGGCCAGTTGATGTCTCCTCGGAGGCTTATCACTCTTCCAGGGAATAAATCGTAAAGAGAAGCTAATGAGTCATTTGTAACATAAGATGTGGCTCCATCTTGCTGGAGAAAAGTGTTGCAGTTGTAGCCATCTTGGTTTTGCATATCTATAGCTTAGAAAGTCCGGATCATATGACAATATCGATCAGAATTAACGGTCTGAGTTCGACCTCGGTCATCCTCAAAAAAAAAAACACTCTGAGACACCCTTTATACTGTAGGCTACCACAACCTCAATTTCACCTGATGTTAGGTGAAAATTAGGTAGTAGGTGGTGAAGTATATTCGCCCAAAAATTTCTAATTATCACATGTTCTGCCAGAACACAGCAATGCTCTTATGGCGACACTGAGGGTTGTGGCTAGCCTGACAAGTTTGAAAAACCCTACCACCGTCCAGACACCACTACATCTGTGGCTTGGGAATCGAACCAGGGACAACCTCAGTACCAGGCTAATGGTAAAAAAATATACTTAGTTTAAGGCTTTAAAATATTTAATGTGGCATGTTGGCAATTTTGTTATTGTATATAAAGCAAATTAATAATAATAATAAAAAAAACATTTATAATTTTTTTTTTGTAAAAAATGCTACATACACATTTAGGTTAATTTGTTAGTAAATGTATTTGTGTCTTAATTTGAATTTTTTGGTCCAAGGTACCAGAGCTTTACAAATAGCCATGTGCGCTCCTGTCATGGTGGAATTAGAAGGAGAGACTGATCCCTTGCAGATAGCAATGAAGGAATTAAAACAAAGAAAAATTCCCATAATTATCAGGAGATACCTACCAGATCATTCCTATGAAGATTGGAGTATTGATGAGCTAATTATAATAGACCACTAAAATAGTTTTTATTTTTATTGGCATTAAGTAAAAAATCATCTTATAATCTTACGAGACTAAAATAGATTTACATATAAATCAAATAATTTTTTTTTAATTTAATAGAATACATGATGAAAGCTATATTTTTTAATTTAAATACTGTCTTTGTTCTTCAACTTTGCTAAATTCTTGCTTAACCATTTGGGTGCTAAGAGTAGTGTATGCTTGTTGGTATATTAAGGAACGGAGCTAGGACTGTTAAATACCAGTCAAATAATAGATAAAACATTTAACCCTTTCCCTATAACAGTTAGAACTGCAGAAATGACATTATGTTAGAGATTTTGCGGGTAATATAAATTAAAATGAAAGTAAAATAAATTAAAATCTCGCTATTTATTCATGAAAATAAAAATGGTTTACCACTTTCATAAGAAACATGCTAAGAATAATATTTTCATCAACAAAAAAAATTATAGTAATCTACTATTGTTAGGTTATAATATAAGGCTGTTATTATAACAGTCTTTGCAATAGAAGGTATCAAAAAATAGCGACATAACTTTTTGCAGGTATATTAAAGAAGTTATATACCATACCGCAATGGTTTTATTTTATCGACTATGAGCTAATACTGGATCTCGATTTCACATGATGTTAACACATTAAAGCCGGGGGATCTTGATGAAAATATAATTTGAACAACCGAACAGCTTCAAACCACAAAACATACTAAATACAAATATAAAGTGGCGCATGCATTGCGCAATATGGTTGCAAACCGTACTAACAAAACTCCTGCCTTTAAGCTACAATCGAAATAAATCATAGTCCTACTGCCTTCAATGTGTTAAGTGACAATGAGGCTGTAGGTAGCTAAGCGTGTTTGCCGAGAACACTTCTGCCTCTCGCACGAATGACTGCCGAAACACAACAATGCTGTTATGGCGGCAGTTTGATACTGAGGGGCAGCTGGTGATAGGTTTGAAAAACCATACTATTATCCACACCACTATTTATGTTGCCCGAGATTTCAAAATAACATTTGACTTTATTTTGATTAGGAAAAAGACTATGAAGACGCTAAATAAATACATAACAGTTTTAATAACAAAAGTTTATAAGATTATAATAAATTTTTGTATACGTAAAAAATAAACAGCTATGTGAGAAATTACCGAAACTACCACAAAATATATATCTTTATGTGGACACTTAGATTAACAGCTAATTCTAGCTGTTTCAATACATGCAGTTGCTACAGTGAAACACCGAAAACTGAAGAATGTCGACATTTACCAGTGAATATCAACTTTCGCATAGTGGCTTGGTGTATGTCCGAAATATTTGCTAAATACCCTTATTTCTTACTTACATTCACCATGTACCAATGTTGAACAAGTTGTAGATTTATATTTTTTTCGCCATAATTCAGTCGCTATAAAACGTCCCAAAAGTGGCTTAACTTTTTCAAACATTACGAAACCTTTTCGCATTATCAAAGCTTGCATAAGAATAACAAAGCTGATAAACTCCGAGCAGAACAAAAGATTTCGCGGGAGACAGCCCGTCTTTTTTTTATCAGTTATGGGCTAAGACATAGCCTCGATTTCACCTGATGTTTAGCGACAATGAAACCGTAGATGGTGAAACGTGTTCGCCCAGAATACATTTGAATCCCATGTGTATGACTGCCGGAACTCAGCAGTGTTGTTAAGCAGCAGATTGACATTAAGGGTGGTAGCTAGCCGGGCGGATTCGAAAAACCCTTTCACCATCCCTGTGGCCCGGGAATTTAACCTCCGCGCTACAAGGCAAGCGGCTAAACCACAGCGCCACTGAAGGCAGTCAAAAGAGTCGCTTGTTTTTTGACTCTTCTGATTTAGACCTTCACCAGAGCATATCTGTGATTGTCGACACACACCGGAGAGGGGTCCGAATGTACAATATAATGAAATATTCGATTTTTAAACGACGTATCTGGTATCTGTTTACATTCACCGGTGAAACTCGACATTCTCCAATTTAGGGCATCCACATCCACGGTAACAAAGTTATAACGTAGGATGTTGCTGCCGTGTTCAGGAAGACCGTGTTTAAGTGCGGCTAATTACAAATAAAGACCTGTGCTCTAATTTTAGGAATGGCAGGTTGAAATGTACAAGCGAGTGTTCGCGTACCGCATGCTCGGCACTTGCCAAACGATGTTGTACACGGACGACGAATATTAATCACATTACTTGTTTGCAGATATATGTTCATCGTTTTATTTTAATTGTAATCTAGATTATGGGCAGTCTAAAATAATAATAAAGTAACTAAAATAAATAAAACTTTATTTTGTTTCACGGCGACTTTAGCACACGCAATACACGATTTTGTGATGAGAATGAATTTATACATCTTTAGTTTTTAAAAGCAATCAATGACGACACTGAAAGTATTATACGTAGGTCACACTATAAGTTTTGCGTAAATTAAAAAAAGATGTTATAACCAAATAATTATGTTTATTGCTTTTCAAAATACTCTCCTTTACATTTTAAGCATTTTTTCATGCGATCGAACCATTTTTAAAACAGGAGGACCACAGATCTGAAGGCATGTTTTTTACGTGCTGATTGAACGCTATAACTGCCTCTTCGGAGTTGGTAAAAGTGAAACCTCTCATCAAACTTTAATTTTGGGGAAAATACAGAAATCACAGGGTGCTAGGTCGGGGCTATGCGCAGGATGGGTGATTAGTTCATGAGGAAACCAACGACTACAAAGTTACCGAACTCTCGATTATCCATGTAAATTTTTCTGAATTTGGCTCATAGCAATCCCCAATAGTCCTCGCATTGACTCATAGGTAATCCGCGGGTTTCCTTCAATTAGCCGCTTAACAGTAACTACATTATTTACTTTAACGGCAGTTGAAGGCCGCCCTTTACGAAATTCGTCATGTAAAGAAACTCGACCTCTTTCAAATTCACCATACCATCGCCTCACGGTGCTCAAACAAGGTGCTTCTCTCCCAAAAGCATTTTGAAGACGAGCAACAAAGTCTTGCGGAGAGAGAGAACTTTCAAAATTATAAAAAATCATCGCTCTAAAATCTTTTTGACTTAATTCTATTTTCGTTGCGTAGGTAGAACTTTGAAGTGTGTTAAAAAAACAATTGTCAAATAATTTCCCGCCACTTATTTATTACTAAGGAGGTTGCAACGTTTCAAAAAATATAACATTCAAATTTCAAATAGTTCCGATTAGCTACAAGTGCAAAACTTTTAGGGTGCCCCATGTAATAAAATAGCTAGAGATGTATTGTTAACGTTCACGTTACATTTTCTCTGAGAATTGTTACGTGAAAATAAGCAAAATATGAGTCAGTCCATTAGATAGACTAATTATATATATCATGGCTGTTTAAAAATTTCCTTAATATTACATTTTTGTCATTCATTAATCTACTTTTTAAGTTTTATACTCTATGAATATTTTGCCTCTGAAATTTAAATCTTTCAGTGGTTAATGCGGATATAAAAAGATCTATCTCTAAAGGCAAAAATAATATTTTATTGTGTGGACACCCGCGATGTGAGCGAGCTTTGGGCGCGAGCGCATCTTGCCGCCCCGCCACCCTCCCTCCGCGTCATTTGGCACCGTTGCGCCCTGAATATAGTGAGACCGGGGGAAAAGCCGCGCTGCCGCGCCAGTACCCCTCCGACCAGCAATGCTGTGCTGTCTCCGGAAATAAAGTACGTCAGATCTATGCAGTGTCGCGAGCCGCCAACGCCACACTACTACACCATTCAAACTGCGGTTAATTTTAGAGCAACTTTTAGCTTGCATTTACAGCGTAAAAGTTTATTACACAACAATATCTGTGCCACTAACGTTAACCGCAGTTTGAGACAGGCCTAACGCGAGTTGCATTCTTGCGAATGCTAGTCACGTTGCGCCGCACGGTGGTATCCCCAGGTTCAGTGGGTTACATGTGAACTGTCCGCAGATCGACCGATCGGGTGCGCGAGTGTGAGTGCAAATGACTGGTTGCTCGGTCTAGCGGGTCCAAGTCTGACACAATGTGGACCAAGAGGTTAAAATTATGGAGGTTTATATTGTGCACTTTGTTCGCCGTGTTGGTGCTCCCGCTCGCAGCGAGAGGTGAGTTGGAGCATTGGACGGGTGCGCTCTGCGTCATCGCACAGCTGCTATTTTGAGACAAACTTGCGTCGAAATTATGTAAAAAGCGCGTAGACGTTCTATTTTGGGTGATAACCTTGAATAATAACTTATAACAGATTAATCTAGTAACCTTAATTTAAAGCGCACCTGTAAAGCGTGCGAAGGACAGAGTATCTCTGAGCATAGGCCGAGAAAATGGACGTCGTTCTGGTTCTGTTCTGCAAAGCTACGCAAATAGAAATACTGGGATTTGTCGCTATGCGTCGCCATCTTGTGAAAAACGATAGCATCATGACGACATTAAAAAATGAGCCATGATATACTTACAATAAATATTCATAATGAAAATCAAAAATGTCATCAAAGAATGTTTTAAAACGTAGTTATATATTTATATTTTCAAATTATCCACATTTTTTTATTACATGAGCATTATTTAAACGAAAATTTAATATAATTGCCTTCGTGTTAATATGATAACGCGGATGTCCCTGATTTGATTCTGAGGCCACCAGTGATTGCATTATGATAGAAGGTTTTACGAACTCATTGAGCTAGCTACCATAATTTTCCTTTATACTGGCACTGGCTGTTTGGTACTCACATATGAGATTACTCTGGATGAGCGCGCGTTATCATTTTACACATATTATCATTGTAAAAATCACGTAAAATTTACACAAATGCTGAACTAAAAAGTCCCATTATAGGAAACTAAAATTTTGTAACGAAAATATCGGTGTTTCATAAATAATGAAATAACATTCAAATACAACTAAAAATATTATACCTATAGATAAACTACGACGAAAAGTTTAACTATGTATTGATTTTTTAGTAAAGTTAAAATAAATTGAATACAGGGTAATATTTTTTTAACTTTGAGGTGCAGTCTTCGTTAAAAAATCCTTTTAATCACACTGTATTATAACAGAGGTTAATAGGTTCACTCAAGAAATTTACGTTACTTATTTTTCCAATCTTAAAGTTGTATTTTTTTTTAATTTTTATGGACGCAACTTAGAGGTATACTCATATCGATAAGGGAAAATCATGCGCTTCAAAAAACCTATCAACGTGAATAGCTAATGATAGCTTGTTGGCAGAATGTTCATTTCAAGTTATGGTTTGACTATGTTTTACTTATATAGGGCTGATGTTTGATTTTCTTTTAATTATCTATCTTTATATAAAAAAGACTATCTCCGTGGCGCAAAGGTTTACCTGCTTGCCTTGTAACGCAGAGGTCCCAGGTTTGATTCCCGGGCCACAAGCGTTAACCCATAACGAAAAAAAAAGAAGGAGAAATGTTTCATATCATTAGACATTTATAGTTATCGAGTTGAATATATAGCATTTTGAAACAAGGTCATGACTAATTTCAATAAGTGTTTTTTCTGTCAAACATTTCCAATAAGTGGACGATCAATAAACTGTAATAAGTTATTGTTAGGTATTTTATGGATGTTTTATTTATATTGCATAATCTAGAATATAAAGTTACAATAAATTTCTTGTATTTATCGCTCTTCAGTTTTATCTGATAGGATCGTTTACTTTGGAATCGGTTTGTGTTTACGGTTTATTTCAATTTTTTTTCTAGTACCGTTCTTGATCTTAAAGTAATAAGCGCAAATTAAATATTACGCAGAATTTCTCATATTTTAACAAAAAAAATCATGAGTAGGATGATACGAATAAGAGGTGCATCTGTTCATAACAACGAGATACTAGATAGGACATTTACACAACACCACTTGGAGACATCGAGACGCGACACGAGATGGTATCTTATGGGGTCACTAAAAAAATAAATACCTTATCAATGTTTTTGCAGTCTGTCTTTGGTTGTATTTTAAGAAATTTTTATGTATATTGACAAGACGAATTGAGTTTATAAAAGTATATTTAAAATAAAACAATATTTTTCTAGTTCGTTTCAAACGAATTTAACAACACGATTATTCAGATAAATTTTTATGATATTACAATTTGACCACACGTTTGGTATCGGTCAAAACTCGAATTTAAAAATGACATATTTATTTCAAATAATCTACTACGGTTTGATTATCGCACAGATTACTTTCTTCTACATCTATTTTAAACTTAAATAATACAGAAGCAGCAAGGCCTACGATGACGTTAACAATTTGTTTTCGTGACCTAGTCAGTTTATAAACGTTACGCCAGCTCACTGAAAGTTAATTATTATTTTGTTTCTTTCTTAAATGTTAAATATAAACTGATTTGTTTTTAAAAAATAAACCGAAAGCACAATTAAAGTAACAAAAGTAAAAATATATTTCTTCTATATAACTACAAGAGTGCCAGGTTCTTCTCAAAAGTTTTCGATTTTGAAATTAGCGTTAGAATCATTTGACCATTCGAAATTGCCCTGCGAAGGCATAATTGAATTAATAAAATAATAAACATCATTTATATTTTAAATTTGAATATAATTGTATTATGGAACGAAAGCTTATGATACTGGGTCACTCTTTTGCACTGTAAAAATCTTAGTAAACGATAACCACTTCATAATTATTTTTATACAGTTTCTTATTCTTAGTTATGCAGAACGTATATTTTTATTGGAGTTAATAAGTTATAATTAGTCTGTGTGGGAAAATAAAGTTTTAATGAAACAGCGTGCTTGCAGACATTACCATCGCCATTAAAAAAGCGATATGACCCAACTCACTTTCAAAATTAGCCAACGCAATGGTTTTCAAATACAAATCTAAAATTGCCTGACTAACTAACTGACTCAAAATCAATTATGGTTTCGCTCATATTTTTCGTAACAATTTGTGTATTGGTTTATTTATGAGTATTAGATACAGTATTAAAAATAATCTGATATGTCAGTAACATATTGTAATTGTAAAAATAATTAAAATATTTCTTTTGGTTCACATAGTTGATTAATGATCACTAGGTTATAAATTATCAAAAAGTATTTAATGCACATAAAGGAATAGAAATGTAACCAATAGCATAATTCTACTTATTACACTTTAAATATTGATGTTCTTCTTTACATGCAATAATGTTATTTGGATTGATTTTGTATGATAATTTTGTAAAAAATGATTAATGCGTTACGTAAGATATTTTACAGCGCAATATCAAGTTTTGGCATATTTGCTTACCATATTTATCTATAATAAAAATTAACACACAAAAAATAAACCTATAAACTAAAAGAAAATGAACTAAATCAAAGTCAACTTTACAGAACAATAGTTATTAATAGTATAATTATCCGGTGGTTTGACAGTAGATTAAAATTCCTGCAATCTCTCTTACATCTTAGGTTCATAGGACAAGCGTTAAACGAACGCCTTAGTAGTTAATAGTTTGGCCCTTTGTAACCTTCTTCTTCTTCTTGTGCCTCTCCATTATTGGAGTTTGACCGTCAGCTTAGCGAATATCTCTCTATCTTTAGCCAAGCGAAAGAGGTTTTGAACGGTGGCAATCCCTGTCCACTCTCTGATATTTTTGAGCCAAGAATTTTTTCTACGACCAACGTGTCTTTTTCCGGCGATTTTGCCCATCATTATAAGTTGGAAAAGAGGGTATTTCTCGTGTCGCAACACATGACCGAGGTAGGCGATTTTCCTGTGTTTGATAGTTTTGTAACCTAGTAAATAACAATAATTTTTTATATTGTTATTTCCCCAAGAAGCGATTGTAACTTATTTATAGTTAATTGAGGTTGTACTTTGAGTTCCGGGGGGAGTCCTTCGAAGAGGCCGCTCACCTCGCGATGGCCGGGGGGACCATGGTCGCGGACCGAATCTCCCGATTCGGCCTCCACGTGGCCCTGGACAAGACCGAAGCGGTCCTGTTTCGGGGCCCGAGGAAGCGCGTGCCGCCTGACGCTCACATCTTTGTCGGCGACACGCGCATAGATGTGGGGGCCGAGATGAGATATCTCGGTCTACTCCTCGACGGAAGGTGGACGTTCGGCCCGCATTTCAGCCGCCTGGC
>DWQX01001077.1:0-31775 GCA_018245475.1 Pharmacophagus antenor
ATATATATGTATATATATATTATAGACATATTCTTTGGAAAAAGTACTAGGCCAAAGATAGAACATTTTTATTGTCTAAGTAAAACAAGAATTGCATTATTCACAAAACTATCAAGGTTGTATTATAATGATTTTAAATAAATTTTGGATATCATAAATATAAACAGTAGAAAAGGAATAGGATTATTTAATTTAACAAATAATTACTCACTGGACATCTGCAGTGTGATCCAAGTCTGAAAAAAAAATTAAGATTTTTTATTATTTTTGGTATATAACTTGGATAAATGTGTGTCAAAAGATCCAAATTTACATACATTCATACTTTACTGGTGGAATGATGAAATCATCTCTAATCAGTTCTCCTGTTTCTTCATCCATTTCGTACAACTTCTAAATGCTCAGCAGTGGTATATCCTTTTCCTAAATATAGTTTTATGCTCGTTACATAACTATGGAAAAGGTTATAATTCTTTATTTCCCAGACAATTTATATTGGATAGCAAACAACAATACGATACAAAGATATTAGTGAACAAATATTATGAAATAAACTTTTGGGATAAATTGTTAGAAGTGTCAATAACTTGTCCTTGACACAGCTGTTCAACTTCTTAGTTTTTGTTTGCCAGAACAAAATTACAACGCTGCGCTGATCGTACAAATTTTTATATATAACATTTTCAACCAATTTATATGAATTAAAATTTAGAACGAATCAAATTACTTATACGATGTTACAAAACCATGTGTGAAATGTAATATCGAGATTTAAAAAAAATTGACAATGGTGCATTGCTATTTTTATGCTGTAATACTTACGTTATTTGCGATAATAAGACATTAAACTCGAATTATATTTTAATTTAAAGTGAGACTAAGAAAACTAAATTTTGAATGAAATTTATAAAACTTTTATATCTTATTTTTTATATTTAAAATATTCACTGTTTGACTTACATACGATTCAATTAAATTTATTACATCAACTGTTATTACATAGGATATATTTTTTATTTTTGTTTGTTTAAAGAACAATAGATGATGTAATGGAAAAATGTTATAGGATCACGACATTGCTTTTTTTATCTACTTCTAATTATACTGGTAATACTGGCCAATGATCTGGGCAAAGAAAAGAAATAATGTGTAGATGTGAAGTTCCACTTTCTATTCCATTTTAAAATATTGTTTTATTCCATTTTTAAATTGATGTTGTTGAATTTTCCCGCAGTATTTTAATAGTCACATTTTTGGTTAGTCGCGTCATTCGAATTTAGGTCATGGATCCCATAGCAATTTTACAAAGTAGAATTGAACAATTAGAAGCGAAATTGGGTTTGGCGTTAAATAATCCTGCGGATGGTCACAAAGACGATTCTGCAACTGTTAATTTACTTAATGCTGCACAATCAATCAATAATGCCACAGCAGGTCACGAGAAGCTATCTGAGAGTATGCAAAGAGCAACGGAATTAAACAACTACACTGATCCTAATTTTGTTTCGAATGTAAGCATTATTTAATAGACTAAAATTGTTTTCTTTTTACAAGTATAACTTACATAGACAACATAAACATTACATATATGTAACATTTTCTTACATAGATGCAGCATAATGATATGAACATGCAAGAGGTAGTTGCTGGAGAACCTGTCATTAAACACCACTGTCACTGTATGCACCGTTGTAGACAGGTTTGTAAACTTAATAAAAATTTGCTATAGTGTAGAAAGGAATTGAAAATTGAATGACTAAATTATTCAGCTGAATTCTATAATATTTGCTTTCTAATTCAGTCCCTAATACACTGTTCCATAAACAAGTTGATTTATTTAAAGTGTAGAAATATTCATCACTGTAAAATTATTTTTATCATATTAGTAATTATCATAAGTTTTTAATAAATTATATTGTCCAGATACCAATCTATAAATATTACTTTTTTATTAATATTGTTTACTTTGGTTGTGAATATAATTATTATTTCATTACGACAGTCTAACATGAAGTTAATTTGTAAGCTTTGTACATCATTGTGGTAGTACATCCTGTGTTTTGAATTTTAACTTAAATTTCATTAGTGTACTAATCCTCAAAATATTAGTAGCCCATGTATAGAAAAATAAAAATTAATGTTGTAGGCAGCCCCAGTGTTAGAATCTGAGGCCCTTCAGCAAGTACCAGAATTACAGACCAATGTGGACCAAATGCACATAACTGCTGCAGAATTTAAGGCTGAAGCTGATGCGGTAACAATTATTTATCTTAATATGTATTAGTAAACTATTTGTTTTAACTTTATATAAAATTACAATTTGCTCATGAATAGAGATACTTTGGCACAACCAATTTCAAGTGCTAACTGACTTTAAATCATTTATCTCTTACGTTGTGCAAAAAGATTCTGATATTTATATTATGTAAAACTTTTCTAAATACTACAAACTGTTGTGGCTTATCACTTGAAAGAGCTAATCGAGATCTCTAAATTGCACAAGTTATTTAGAAATATTTATTTGTATTGTTTTTCTTCTGGTTCAGTATTACATTTGTTTTGTAGGTATCCCAAGGCATACAGGAGTTAGCAGAGACTTGTGGCACTGCAGCCTCTAATGCATCAGAACAATTAGCTGAAGTTGCACAAAAAGTGGAGCAGGTTGAAAACAAGCTGTTTCCTAGAAGAAGGAATGGACTAGACTAATCCAAGCTACAAATTGTTAATATTTTGTGATATATATGTTATTTTATTTTTTGCGAAGTAAATTATGAAGTATTCTTCAATCACACTTGTTTTCTTTTACTAGTATCATGTACCATGTACTTTTTCTACATATTGTTTTACTTTTTATTTTAAAATGTATTAAGAGTATGCCCTAAAAACTAGTTAAAGAATTGTAGATGTATACACCTATTCAAAGATCAGTTTTATAGACATAGGATCTTATAAGAAAATAGAGGTTTTGGTAAAATGTTTTCCTAGTTAAACTGTCATGTTTATTATACATCCGAAAATTTTTTAAAGTGGAAATAAATATCTAAGACATTTTTCATACCCATAACTCAAGAGCATAATAAGTAACCAAGCGCATGTTTTAAACGTATGTAAGTACATGTCGGCGCAACACCCGCGTCGTTAGGCACGTCCATTGGAAGATTATTATTATTATTCTACTTTAATAATAAAATAAAATGATATCTTCTCAAACTGTAACCTTTATTACTATATATATACCCCTGCAACGAAGCGTTTCTTTGTTAAAATCGATTACAACTACATTATAACAAACAATAATAATAGATTTATAACAATGTTAACAATAATTATTTTAAGCATTTTTACATATTTCTAATAATTAACAAATATAAATTATATTTGGTTAAAACAAACATTACTATCCGTTTCAAAAAACGTTACCGACCATTTTACAAAGTTTTCAATAATTACATTAAATATTAACATTTTGATTAGGAATTCAGATAATTAAATAGATAAATAATAAATTGCACGGTTACATGACAAAATAAACAAATTGTAATAAATTAGACATTAAATGATTTAAAAACTATTTGTCAAACAGTGCTTACAGACTATTGACATTGGCAAATAAAGATATCTAAATTTACAAATATCTATTTACATCTAATATTAAAACATTTAAATATAAAGTAATAATTTACAACAAAGGATAAAAACCTAAATGTAACTTTTTAATATGTAATTAATGGCGCTATGCGCAGATATTAGTAAATTTAATTGCCGATAGATAGCAAAGAAATACTTGCGCCCATATACACGTTTAATGCAAATTTTTTCAATTAAAATGACCAGAAAAAAAACTACAACTTTTCCGTTTTTTACATTCCAAGTGTAGTTTTTAGTCTCTTAATTTTTATGGGAACAACTTTATTGTTTATTACAAAAAAGAATTATAAAAATCGATATATTATATAAAACAAGTGTGTTTTGATAGAATCTCCTTATCGCCATACAGTCAAAATATTTTACATTAAGTCTAAGACAACAACCCACTTGAAATTTTTTTTAAATAACCACTGCTTCTCAATAAAATTGTCGATATTTTGCTACTAATGGCAAATATATCTGAAAATATATTAATTCATGAAAATCCTTCTGCATACTACACTCTATAAACGAAAACATATCTATTTCTTTGGATGACAATTTATAGCCTGTCAATGTCATAAGGTGTCAAACAAAAATGGCAGATGCTGCGATGGAAACGGCGCCCACTGATGAAAATGATGATAGTTGGTTATATGGAGAATCAAATACTGATCCAACTGAAAATGAAAATTCACAAAATATCGACAAAGGACAACGATCATCTGAATTAGCTAGCATAACAGCAGTGAGTATTTGTTTTGATAATGAATATAACCTAATATTTGTTTTTAGTTTCTTAATAAGATTTCACCACATGGTTTCATGGATGGATCTTTTTAAGAATTAAATAACTGGTATAGACATGTGTAACATAACATTTATATTTTTTGAATTATGTACAAAAATACTCTAATGTACCTTAATAAATTTTATTTACATTGATATTCATAAAACCATAGTAAGTGTAATCACAAACGTAAATGTGAAATAAACGTAGTGCAACCAATACGTAAATTATAACATACAATGTTTAGTGCAATCTATTAACCTTATCATTACTAATGAGTAGGATTTTGTGAAACCACAAAATATTACTTACAATATTTCGGAATTGTTTCAAGGATGAAAAATGTAGTCTTTACTGTGTATACTTCATAATAAAGCTACAGATATTGGGAGATATTTACGGGTATTCTACACTTTTACAGGATGGTGAAGATAAAGAGCAAGATGAAAATGATACAAACAATGAAGACTCACAATTTAATGATGAACATTTCGCGGAAGTCGACAGGGATGAACAAGAGCAAGGCAATGGTGATGTGGAGAGTCAAGACAATGGAGACTCTGATTCTGATGACAGTGATGATGTAAAAGTTACCATTGGTGAAATAAAATCGGGACCACAATATGCTAGTTTAAATATTAAGGTAATCAAATTTCCCATAAATAACTATTTGTGAAATTGTAAATAGATAATTGCCATGGACATTCTTAAAAATATATCATTAAATTCATTAAGCCTAAAATTATGAAAACAGCTTAGTTTTTCTGCTTGGTACTCAATATATATAATTTAGCTAATTTAATGAATTATTTTTAAACATGGTTATAGAATTCCCTCTGGAATAGAAATATTGTATTGTTTTAGCGTGGGGTAGGTCTAGTTGCATCAGGAGTTACAGAAAAATCACGTGTGGGTGCTACTGCTACTGGTGGTAAAGTGACTCTTGAAGACCTTGAGGGACCTGGCAGTATTAATGGAGTACCTGCTTTAGAGTTTAACATTGATACTATTGAAGATAAACCCTGGAATAAGCCGGGTGCTGATATATCTGGTAAGACTTGAATGTATTTTAATAATATGTGATCAAAACACAGTTATTGATATTTTGTTTATAATGCTCAGTAGCAAGGTTCAGTGGGATATAGCATATTTTTAATAACATATGGACCACAGGCATTAATTGTAGTTTTTTTAGATAGTTACTATCAATCTTTACAACTAAACCTCAATTTTATACTATGTTAAGTAATGATGGGGATAAAGAAACACACTCAATAAGACCACCATCCACATTACACTCAAAGTATTTTTATGTGAATAATTGAAATATGAAATGAATTAATGAAAGGGCCTAGAATTGATCATCATTAGTCGGCAAAGGACTTTGCAAAAGAGGTAGTAAATCTTTTAAAATGACCAACACTTTTGGTTGTTTAACTTTTTTGATTGCCAGTGCAACAGTGTTAAAATCAAATAGCAATATTCATTTTTTGATGTAAATACTGTACAAAATTATTAAAGTAGAATAACTATTAAGCTGCTTATTTTTTTAGATGTCCAAATATATAATCAATTTGATGGAGCAGTGAAGTTTTTGATATTAATGCACATTTGTTCAAGATGAACCGGTTTTGTGTTTCTGCTATATAGTATAGTATAAATATTTTGAATAAAATTGAATAACAATTTGCTTTTTTAGACTACTTTAACTATGGGTTTAATGAGGTGACATGGAGCGCATACTGTGAAAGACAGAGACGGCTGCGTGTGAGTGAGGCAGGCGTAGGAATGCATCCACCGCCACCGCCACGCGCGCCGCAGCAAGATCTACGACGTAACACGGGTATTATTTATATATATTATTAAACTCTTAAAATATTATGTCTGTACATTTAAAATGATTTTGTAAATCTTACTTAAGTGGTCGTTATAATAAACATAAAATCTAAAATAATAATTTCAAGTCTTTTTCTTAATCGGTACATTGCCGGGTCATACAAAAACCACCGGAAGGATTTATATGTATATCAAAAAAGATAATATATATATTTTATATTGTGGAAATCTTTTATTATTTTAAAATAATAAATTCAATATTTTATTTTATCTTATCCACATGAATGTATTTGCCAAACACATGAATAATACTAATAACTAAGGATGTTGTCTTGGTAGTGTATGTTTGTGTATAGTTTATGTATCTGTGTATTTATTCTATGAATAGTATACATTTATGCATATATTACATTATAAAAATAATACAAAAATATGCAGTACTTAAAATTCTCCTTTATTAAACAGTGTACTGCTGAGGTGAATGAGAAACTTGTAAGACAGATTTCTTTTCATTTTTTTACAGGCCCTATCAGAAATGAGGACAATATTCCACAATCAATACCGAATAATTACCAAGCAAGGGAAAACACTATACAGGTTAGATTATCTTGTGCATGAAGTGGCAGTTGTGTTCCATATGGAGATCCCGGGACTCCTTCAAAAGGCTGAGGTCGACCACCTGGAGGGTTTTAGTGGGTAAAAATACCACATAGCCCTGACTTCCCCCCAGAACGCAGAGTATCTTTCGTAGATTTCCCCCCGATAACAAAGCAAAAAAAATCTTGTACTTGAAAACGCTGTTTTTTTTAAATAGCTCATAAATTCACTTGCTATCTTTATTTCTTATACATTCGTATTCTTTTATGGCAATTCCTATTTTAACACATTAATTTACTATCCAACGTTACAAAACTGTTTATATCTCGGAAACTAAATGCCGAGAACTGGACCCCCTTAGTTTGGACGCCAATATATTGTTTATGTCTGCGTTTATTTAATTAAAAATGTTTTTTCGCTCGCAGGTGATGACGGCAGAGCGCCGTGAGTACGGGCGCGTGGGTCATCTGCGCGACGGGCCGCCGCCTGACTATTTCGGCGTGCCGCCGCCGGAGCACTTCTACCCACCGCCCCATCCGCATCAGCCGTATGACGAGCCGTGGGGTAATATTCAGTTATGTGGTTTATTTAAAACATAAACTCTCTAATTTCTTGCGGAACAATAATAAAATATTTTATTGTACACCAAAAACGTTACGTTAATAAATATTACCTCAGACCGTTAGCTTCGTATCACATGATATATGAATATTTTATACGCTTACTCAAACCTAAAATTAGCTCGTGGATTGATGTTCGTAAAGATTTGCGAATCTTTGTGTGGGGTTTTAAAATAATTATTATTACAGTTCCACTTGTAAAAATATCCTCTATATGGGTCTCTGGGTATGAAGGATACAAATAGTAGGAAATGTTGATGTGTAAGTAAGCCCTTCTTAATAATCCACTGGAAAAAAAGAATAAAACCAAGATATGAGAAAGAGATAGTTATGCACTTTGTAATTATGAAAAAAAAAGACATCAGAATGACGGTTCACAAACATACAAATCAAAGCAAGATGTACTTACTTACTATGTAATTTGTGTTTATATATTTTATATGTATGAAATGAGTCCAGTGAGGTCATAAAAAAATTGGAAGGAAATAAATAACTTGTTGAAGTAATAAAGCTCAGATAATATGCATAGTATTGTTACTACAGTCATTTTTTTTTTATAAATTGTACTTACTAAAATATCATACTGTAAATATTTCTATTCTTGATTGTTATTCTTTTTTGTCGGCGTATTTGTTTGACTTTTAAATAATGAAAACAAGAATAAAAAAAGACGGAACTGAAATATTTTAAGCGATCTTCATTAGACAGAACGAATATTACATAAGAAAACGCACAAACAAAGACTTGTGGAGCTTTCTTGTTAATGTAAGGATGGCTATTTTGGCGACCTTAAAGGTTATGCTACATTATACTGGGCACGCGGGATCTTTCTTAATTTGTTGAATTTGTAATATTAAAACAATACTTTTATTTTTGTGTAAGTCGCCGGAGTTAATGACGTGACAACTCTAATAATTAATATAAAGCAGGCCACCAGGAGCCTAGCAGCTGGACGCCGAATGATATCAAGGAGCTGACTCCCGGTCCTCTGTCAATGGGGCCGCCACCCGGTGCGCCGCCGATCGTTCACCCCCCCGCGCCCTTCCCGCAACCCTATCGCGCTCACACGCACCCTCATGCCGCGTTTGAGCGGGAAAGAGACAGGGAACGTGACCGGGAGCGAGCGCGTGACGACCGTGAGCGAGGCCGCGATGACCGAGAGCGACGCGAGCGAGAGAGACGGGACGAGGTGAGTACAAAGGTAACGTAATTGCATATTTATTTCGTGTACACACTCATAGTGCTGCTGCTGGGTTCGCTGAAGTTTGCGCTGTTAGTTTTTTTGACGACTATTACAACTTTATCGAAACTGGTCCACGGTTCCGGTGATCCGTGAGCTCTTCCCCTACATTACTCTGACCAGAGAAGCTGGCTTAGCCTAACTGTCAAGTGGCGAGCTACGCGACAGATGTAGTCGACGCGCGAGCCCTCACCGCGACTGTCGTATGCCTGTGACATAATACGCGGGGGCGAGAAGCGCCCGGGTATTCGGGTGTAACGAGTTTATACGGTGTGCGAGTTTTGTTTTCGTCCGAGGGAGACGAGCGACGATTGAGGTGTGTCGGTGACTGGTATTGTAGGTGTATGTGGTGGTGTGCATTGAGTTGATAGTTTGAGTGTTTTCTCTGTCTGACTCGACCTTTGCATCGAGACTAACTAACACATTACGCGGACGACGCTTAGATTAGCGGGGAATCGGCATATAGTCGACTGTTTTAACGATCAATTTGTTGGGGTGGTGCATACCTACCTCGAAGTGAATGAGAGCACAGTCATTAATGAACTGTTCGATCGTGGGAAGGCAAAGACCACTTTGCAGATCCATGTTTCTCCGGTAGCACTCCGACCCGGTAGCGAGCCGGGAGAAGCGGTTCTGGAGGAGCTGCAGGATCCTGACGACATCGTGCCGGTGCTTGAACACTACACTCGCGTAGGTCTGGATCTTGCTCCTTTTGCATATCAGGGGATGTAAGAGGTCTAACACTGAAGCCGCCTTACTCCTGATTCTGCGAGCGTGGTTTGTGAATGTGAGGCGGCGTTCTAAAGTGACGCCGAGGTATTTGACCATGTCCTTTCAGGGAATGACGCGGCCGAAGAGGGAGATTTCTCCCGGGGTGAGGAAGCGAGCAGCTTTCCTGCTACGAGATGGGCGGGAATGGGTGAAATGCAGGCTTTCGCTCTCTTCGTCGGGTTGATGTCGATCCTCCAGGTATGAAACCAGGCGCCGAGGCGCCTGGTCGCCGTCTGGAGGGTCCACACCAGCCTAGGAAGGTTATTGCCCGAGACGCAGAGGGCGGTATCCGCGAAAAGCGAGAGATTGACAGCAGCGTCCTTGGGTATGTCACTGGTGTACAGCGCGAAGAGGAGGATGGAGAGGCAGGATCCCTGGGGGACCTCCGCTCTGATGGGGCGGGTCGACGAGAGTGCGCTGCCGGCGCGATAGCGGAAGGTGCGGTTCGACAGGCAGCCTGTCAGGCATTAGCGAAGAGTACAGGTTGAAGATCAAGCCGTCGTGCCCGACCTTGTCGAAGCCCTTCTCGACAGCGCAGAAGACGGCAAGAGTCTGAAATGGTTGCTTGCGTGAGAAACCGAGGACGTGTTCGACCAGTCTATGGACTTGGCGAACGCAGGAGCGACCTTGCCTGAAGTCGAACTGCTTGTCGGGGAGAAGATTTCTCTCCTTGATGAGTCTACGAAGTCGCGCTTGGATGAGGCGCTCGTAAACCTTCCTTAGTGTGGAGAGAAGGCTAATGGGGTGGTAGTTAGAGGGAAGGTTCCTGGGCTTTCCGGGCTTCGGGAAACCTATCACCACGGTTTCTTTCCAGACGTTCGGGAAGGACCAGCTGGAGAGCAGGACGTTGAAAATGTGCACTAGCAGAACGATCAGCTGTACGGGGAGACACTTCAGCGTCCTGTTGGAGACGCCGTCGTGACTGGAAGCAGATTTCGATCTGTCCTCTGATGAGGTCGGAGACTTCGTCCACAGTGATTGACTCTAATGTGGGCCCCTCCAAAGGGAGGGAAGCCCTATAAGCCGGTCTGCCTCCACTGCCTCCAAATGAGCACAATCGACGGGCGTTGTTGATGGAGTGCCCTGGTTCTCCAGACGGTCAGCGAGACAATCTGCCTTCTCAGTGCCGTCGAAGGCTAACTATGCATCGACGTCCCAAACTAACGGGGGAGTGGCGTGGGCGTTACTCTTGGTTTTGAGGCACCTGGCCAGGCGCCAGTAGGCGTCCTGGGCGGGCTCGAGACTTTCGAGCAGTGAGTCCCACCTGTTCGAGCGATGTTCACTAATTCGCTCTTTGACTGTCCTTTGAAGGCAGCGCACTTAGACACGATTCTCTTCGGAACGGTACCTATCGTAAGGTCTCATGGCGGTGTTTTTAGCTCGGATAAGTCGGCAGATGTCACCGTGGAGTGCACCGAATGATGGCTCCAACTCGGGCACTACCTGCGTACGTTCGTCGACTGCTGAGGAGGTGTGACGAGTAATAGATTTGACCGCCCGTAAAGCTGCGTCGGGCGATTCGTTCGAATCGGGGATCTCGTTCAAAGGCTGGGACTGTGTGGCTTGAAGTTTGACGTTCGGGCGTCACCAGTTGACGGAGGTTTTGGTCAGAGAGACCTCACCGCCGCACTGGTCTAGCTTAATGATGACCGGGCGATGCTCGGATATGAGCGTACGATGCGCCTCGATAGAGTGGACGGGTATAGTGACGTTCTTAAGAATGACTATGTCTAAGATAGGTGGCCGCTGATTGCGATCGACAAACATACGCGTCGGTGAAGCGGGCGCTAGTAAGAAATTAAGCTTCTCCGCATATTTAAAGAAGGCATTCCTATTAGCATTGCTGCCGTTGGGGTCCCATGTAGCGTGCCTGCAGTTGAAATCACCCGCAAGCAGCACTGAAGGCCCGAGATCTAGGAAAGACCTCAGATCGGAGGGGAGAATTGCCTTTGTAGGAGGGAGATAGCACGAGGCTTTAACTAATAAACCTCTTGAAGTTAATAAGGGTGCCACCCTAACTATCAGTTAACCCTTCGTTCCGGATCAAGTGATAGTTGGGTGACTGGGTCCACATGACGTCGATGTCGTGTTGCCGCAAAAACGCACTTATCCTTCTGAGAAGCCAGGCCGCCAGCGTTGAACGTCGCGATGGTCAAAGATCTGGGTTGTATCTGGCTTAACACTAACGGGAACATGAGACTAACCTACGGCCCCCCAAGTGACTCGGACTTTGAGTCTGACCTATGCGAAGTCTACTTCGAGCGCACGCATTTTGGTTGGTTGTAATGCTCCGATAAGGCCACCAAGCGCACATGGCCTCTCCCAGCATTCGGATAAGGACATAGATGTCTTGGGTGTCTATGCCCGATAGATAGCTCAACAGTGCGGCTATCTCCTGTGCAGAGCTTCGCTCCGATGAGGGATGAGGGAGTAGCGGACCCGGGCATGGATTGGATAGGAGGAGGGGGCCGAGGGCAGAAGGCCTACGCCACGGTTGCCCTCAAGCTGTTTAGGGTGGGGTGAGGCTCTTGCGCGGCGCTTTAGGGCATCCTCGATAATTCACGGCTACGCTGAGTACGCAGCTGGGCTGGGTGCGAGTATCAGGAGTGCGGCTGCACTCCTGTGTGTCGTGGTCCCCAGTGCATTTAACGCACCGGGAACGGGCGAAGTAGTTCCGGGCCGAGTGCCCGTAGAGTTGGCAGCGATGATACTGCCCTACTATTGACCGCTTGTGCAGGACCTCGACTGACAGGTCGGTGAGTCGGCATAGCTGCCGGATTTTGAATATCGCTTTGCCCTCAGGGGTGAGTGGGACGGTAACCATGATCAGCGGAATCGCATTTCGCGTTCGCCGACTTGTCATCCGTCAGGCTTCGATGACGGTTGTTTTTTGGTCTACGAGGTCTTGAATGACCTCGTCGAGTGCGATCTCAAGGGGGATGCCCCGGATGACTACGCGCAAATGCCTGTCTTCTTCAAGCAGCGCGTAGGTATAGAAGCTCATGATGAGCTCTCGTAATTTACGCGTGGTGCACCTATAATTGTCCACGGTTGATACGTGGGCGCGAATTCGGTGCGCGGTAAATGCGCGGTGGTCTGCGTCTTCGGGAATGAAATCTTGTTGTCCACTTTGATATGTCGGACTAAGAGTTTTTGATCCTGGAGGACAATCAGGGGAGGGTGCTTAGGTGCCCAGGCAGTCCCCTGGCACCCAGAGTGGGCCCAAGGGGGAGGATGCGGGGGAGTTTCCCCACAGAGGTGGGGGAGGGGGTTCATGTCGGAAGAGCTGGTGCTCTCCGGCCTCAGGCGAGAGCCGGCGACAAAGTCAACGAGCGAGTGAGTAATGCGCCTAATTCGATTGCTCAAACCCGCGAAATCTATATCTATCTATTGGGCGATGAGCATCCACGCGGGCGTGACCACCGAAATGTACTCGCGGGAGCACCTGGTCACACACAACAGCAGCTGGTGTACGCCGAATCGATCCCTAGCTATACGCGTACGGGAAACTCGCGAACACGTCAAAAAATGCCCGTGTATGTATATGCCAACGGCAGCAATGAGGACGAAACAGTACAACGTAAACAGCAACTGCAGTGAAAACTGCGCTATGTTGTACACGATGTCGTAGCGATAACTCAAAGTACGAGGGCGGACTTGCGGTCGGGACCGCTATCGGACTGGCACTCGCACACTCTTATCAAGTGAAACTATATTACTATTAGTGATACTAGCCATCATCCGTTCTCTTCTATAAATGTCATAAGTTTTTATGTAACCGTTTGATACATTTTTGGCATAGGACAAGTGAAGCGTCTCTTGTGTAACCCGGAATGCAGAGATGCATGACGCAAGTACTTCTTAGTGTAATTTTCGAATTAATTTATAAGAGTTGCATTTTATTTTTTATGAATTTTATTTACTTGCGGTTTTTTGTAATATAAAGTTTAAAATAATACACTCAATGAGAATTAAAAACATTTTTGTTAGTAAAAATTACTTTATTTTTATAAATAATTATAGAGAATATACCATTTTCATTATTTTCCAAAAAGAAATATCTAGCCGTTTTATTGCGCAAATTTAGCATATACATAAGAAAAATGGTTAATATTAAGGTTAATCTATTCCTTGCATCTGTAACAATATTGAAGTACATCGACTTAATAAAATAATTATTAATATTTGAATTCTTACTTAGGGCTAGAATTCCAATTTTCTAAGACTAGCGCTTTAGGCTGTGCGTTAATATATAGTTCAGTGAGTCAGAGAATCAGTCAGGACTTAAAATTTTATAATTATAGATAATGTACCGATAATTTCAAATTAGATCTAGATTTGTATAAGTTAATAAAACAAATATAAATTACGCACTGATAACGTTCCAAACAAAAAATCTTTATTATATGCACTGGTAGCTGTGTTACCAATCATTTATTGTTTGTGGAACAGCCTTTAACCTTTTGCACTCTACTGACACTTATACGGTGACATGAATAACAAATGAACATTTTTGGGGATTCACCCCATATTATTCAATCAGGGGCAATTTTTACAAATTAGGGGATTACCCGTACATTCTTTTTAAATATTTTCTGAAATAAGTGACGAAGTTTTCTTTACTTTGTGTATAAAACTATTATTAAAAATATTGGTTTCCCATAAATAATAAAAATTAATTTTGAGGATTTTGAAAGTAGTGAGAGTGAATTAGATTTTGAACTTGTTAGTGACAATTTTGTTGATTTGAAGGTGAAAGACATGTTACTCATTATTGCGATACCTTTACAAATAAACCAAGGATGCATATGAGAGATTGTTTTTATAGACACAATTCTATGAAAGAATTTAAGCGCAAGAATTAACTTTTTTTTTACTGTAACATAACAGAAATATAAATATGTATTTAATAAAATATATAAAAATAGTCTATGTGCGCGCATTAATAATTTAAAAAAAAAATAATTCTTTTAATTTGAACTGTTTATAAAATATGCCACGGAGTTGCTGGTGGGTGATATGAAATTTTGTGTGGAGTGTAAAAGGTTAATTTACTGTTATTTTTTATTTTCTAGGAGGAAAGGGAGAGGGAAAGAGATCGTTCACGGTCTGTGAAGCCTGAAAGAGTCCGTGACAAGTGAGTACTTAACTTCCAACATGTTAACAGTTGACCATTTTTATTATTACATTTCAATTATCTAAATATACTGACACATTCACTGGATACCCTGCCAGTTTGAAAGTAGAAATGATATAGGTATGAAATTACTTCTGTTATTATAGGACTTTATTCTTTACTTCCTTTTAATAATGTAGTTTTCCATATTAGCGTTGTCTAAAAACTCTCTAATAGCTGTAATGTCCGTTACCAACTTACTAATAGTCAAATATTTCGTCAGTAGCGACATTACTTGCCATATGTTTTAATGCCATATATGATAATCTTTGAAAAGAATACAAAATTGTTTGGAGTAGAATTCATAGAGATTTAAGTGCCGCATATCTCTGGTGAAATAACACGTACGTTACTTTATTTATCCATAGATCGTACAGGCGGGACCGGTCTCGGTCGAGATCCCGGCGTCACAAGTCGCGCTCGCGGTCGCCACGGCAAAGGGAGCGCTCGCGCGACCGCTCCCGCGACCGCGATCGTGACCGCGAGCGATCGCGCGATCGAGACCGCGACCGTGAACGCACTAGCAAGACCAAGAACAAAGAGCCGAAAGATAAAGACGAGGACAAATGACATTGTACCTGACCTTCATACTTATTAAAACTTTTAGCAGCGAACCAACACTCGCCCACACGCATTCCTCTAATTATTGAAACACAAATATCTGGGCTCCACTTTAATATAATGAATTAAACATAATTACAAGTTATAGTACATACTTTTATTTTATGCTATAAATAAAAACCTGATTTGTCAACATAAATATTTTAAGTAGTGAGTAATTTCCAATAAATTAAAATCTGTTTTGTTCATCGTTTATTAAAAATTAAACTTCATTTTAATGACTATGGATAACTTTAAACATAACTTACTCTAAAACTAGCAGACTACGATCAAGCAGTATTTCCATAACGAATCAATCTAATTGCAATTAATTGCTACTCTATGTATTGAGAAAACGTTATAACAAAGTAAGATTTAATCGGATAAAACCACCTTCCTAGGACGTTAGTTTGTTTAACACGTTCTGTGCCAGAGCGTTTTTGATAGATTCTTCACTTTCGGACACTTGAGCTGTAGGAATCAATTTTCAACCCTTCATCAGTAATTGACAATTATTTATTAAATGATTTTTGATATGGAGTAAAATTCTATTCAAGAAAACAATGTTGTCAGAACTTTTTCAAAGGAAACAGTGTGGAGCGTATACGCCCCACGTGGTACGAAACGTGTTAATGTAGAATTAACATGAAGTTGATATAATTTGTGAGGCTTGTCGATAATCATACCTAAACTACTTACATCTTACTTTTATAACAAGGCAAGCAAGTATTCTAGCAACAAATGTTATCTAGATAGATCTTTAGAGCTTAAAACAATATTTTAGAGGCAAAACATCTTTGATTTGATTGAATTTGATTACAAAAAGACTAGCTTCTTGCTAAAACGCTTTATCACGTATTAACCAGTTAACCATTTATAACTTTGACTTGTATATTCATAATGAATTGTAAGTTGACAATTAGCTGTATAAAAAGTATTTACAATATATTTTTATGTTACACATAGCAATTTATATAAGCAGGATCTGCATTGTTTAATTTGTGCAAAGTGTAATGCTGCATACATGCGTAAACATTAAAGATTGTCACAGTCAACTGGTTATAGATATCAAAAGATGCCTTGTAACGCGGTCGTTAAACTTAAATTGCGGGTTTCAATAAAAGACGGGTACTTTGTAATATTATTACAGAAATGCTTTATTAATTAATGTCTAAAAAGATGGATCATCATATAAATGTTATCTAGTACAACCTACAAGACGGGGCGGCCTGAGCAGCGATCAGTCACACCATTCTGCTCCAGTCGCCCGGCCTTATTCCATCACATACACGGTTTTACAAATCATTTTGTTAACATTTTTGTACAGCCATATACAATAATTTTATTTTCAATTACAATCTAGACGTAAAAAATCTGAGGTGTCGTAGGAAACTACGCTTCCTATAAAAATAATTACACAGGGGAATGAGGAGCAGCTACGCTTGTGACGTGCAACCGGCAAGGCAGACCTCGGACTAAGACTATCAGTACAGGACTTTACAATCATCACTATAACCTAACACGACATAACGTAAGCATCGCCCGCTCTCCTCGGAGCTTCAACTAAATAACTTAAATTAGTTACATAAAAATATACAAAAATATCATTTTCACAAATTATAAACGACAAACTATACATCCCGGCACTAAACGATATTCGATAAAAGCTATTTACGATTTTATTTAAAAGCCGGTTTAGAACATAAAACGAGAGCTCGAACTTGAACAGCACAAAATAATAGTATTATTATAATCACGACTATAGTGCCGATTGTCTAGAACTGCCTGCGGCATCTCTTCATCACTCGGAAGATTCAAGGTCCCCTAGCCCAGCTAATAGTAAATCTACAACGAGCTAAATTACGGAAGCGCCGGGTACAAATAAACGTACCGCGGCGTTTCTTCGATTCATAAATTACACGAGAATGAGAGACGTTCAAATATTTATACATAGATTCATACGAACAACGAATAATACTAGAACACTTACGAGCTAGGAACGCAACGAGCGCTAGGCCGCGGTGACGCGACGGCCGAGCACCGGGTCGGCGTCGGCGCTGTACAACTATTGTTACAGTTTACCGTTACACATCGTATCCTTCTGTACATCAGTCTGCCGCTACTTATGTACAGGCGCCGCGGCTCGCGCCGCCCGCGCGCCGCCCCCCGCACACCGCACTACGGAGCACTACGTCGCACTACATCGCATCGCGCACACGCACGCACGCACTACCTACTGCACCGCAACGTACGCCGCCCGTCGCGGCTCTTAACTACGAACTAACTAAACTAAAAAAAACTCAAGCTTACGATACTTATAGCTCGGCTCGCACAAAACTAATACCTAGTCAGATTTGTATACAGGCGGCGGCGCGGCACGCGGCGGCGGCTAAGCCGCGGGCTCTATAGTTACAAATGTACAATCGTTAATATTCACAAAATTTATAATAGGCGGGGTGGTTACCCGCGCCGTCGCATCAGCCTAACTCCGCGGACGTTAATACTTCTTTCTTTACACCGACTACAAAACCGAGTTCGGCGGCGGCGGCCCGATTGGGCCCAACTCCGGCGCCTTCATGAAGAACTTTTCCAACTTGGCGATGATGTGCTTGCCGTACGTGTACTTGCGCAACGAGCCGATGTGTGGCCGGATCTTGTGCATAAGCACCTTGCGCTGCGTCGGCTCTGCGACATCGATCATCTTTTGCACCACGTAATTGGCGAACTGATCCTTCATCATCACGTGAAGAGCACTGAAACAAGATAAATCATGCACTAAAAGTAATATGCATAACGAGTGTTTACTGATAAAAGTGTATTACATTATAACGTATGTAGTACATAGAATCTCGTATATTTACTTGTCGTTGAATCCGCACAGCTCATCGATGAGCAAGGCGCGCTCGTTGCGCGTGGCGTGCGTGACGCACTTCTCCACCACGTTGGACGCGAACTTATGCTGTGACAGCTGCAGCACTTTGCCGCGCACAGCTGCCACCAGCCGCGACCGGTCCTCCGCGGCGCCGTGCTCCAGCACGTGCTGCACCACGTAGTTGCCGTACTGGTCCTACGCACAAGCATCACATAGCTATTCAAATAAAATAATTTGTTTTTTATATAACTGCTGCTGGTGTTGGGTTCGGTGAACTTTGCGCTGTTAAGTCTTTTGACTACTATTACAGCTTCATCGAATCTAGCTCACGGGATTCGGTGTACCGTGAGGTCTCCCATTACATTACTCTGGCCAGGGAAGCTGGCTTAGCCTAACTGTCAAGTGGCGGGCTACGTGATAGTGAAAGTCCGGGCGCGGGCCCTAACCGTGACTGTTATTCGCCTGTGACGCATTATGAGGGGGATGGGGGTGGGGGAGAAGCTCCCGGGTATTTGGGTGTAACGAGTGTACGCGGTGTGCGAATTTTGTTTCCGTCCCGCTCGTCGGCGAGCGAGACGGACCATCTTTATATAAAGTTACTCAATCTTATTTCTTTCTATAGTTATAGTGATATAAAGTCAGTTTATTACTGGTGAAAAACATGCCTACAAGAAATTTGTTTTTTATTATAAAGGCAATGTCGCTTTGCCCGGCGTTTTATCTTAGTGGTGGAATTCATTAAAAAATTAACTAAAATAGATAGAAGTAGATGTAAATATGTTAATGTAAATGACAAAGTTTTTGATAATTATTATTAATTATGATATTAAAATCAACACACTAATTATTATTAATAAATAATACATGGCAAAAAATAATGTTTCTGTTAAATTATTTGTCAGTAAATATCAATACAGTAATGAATGAGGCCACCGATTTCGTCTCGTCTCATTTCACACCTGTATAAGTTGATCGGTGTGCGCGTGGAGCTCGGCGAGTACAGGCGCTGTCTGGTCGGGGGTGCAGTGCTCGAGGATGCGCTGGATGACTCGGCAGCCATACGGGTGCGTAGAGAGGGCATATACTTGCCCGGCGAAGGCATTAATGATGAACTGCAGCGCTGTTGGCTCTACGCACTCGATGCACTTCTGCACCTGTTGTATGCATGATAAATACATATTTAAAATTAAATAATCAACACGCAACCAAATTTTTCATAAATAAAACTCATAACTACTAAAGGTAACAGTTCATTATAAAGATAATAATTACCACATGATTTCCATTTTGATCCTTTACACATTTCAATACATGTCCATCTAATTCTCGGACTACTTCTTGTTGTTGTTCAGCTGGTATAGATTCTAGAGCTTTCTGTATCACGCGACACCCATACATTTGTAACGCCAATGCCAAAACATGTCCGCGAACCTGTTACAAAAATAATTATATAATTATTCAAATCCAAAAAATAATTTGAACAAAGAATGTATTTACCTTTTGGGCCAAAGTCGATTTTTGTTCGGTTGTGCCAAACTCGAAGAATTTCTGTATAACATAGTTTCCAAACACGTCAGTCATGAGACTGTACGCTGCCCCGATAATTTCATTGAACACCATTTGCTTCTCTTGAACTGTTGCTCTTTCTAATTTTTGTTGAATAAATCTATAAATAAAAACGACCGTTTATATTCAAAGACTTAACGAACCTATCAATAGCTAGGCCTCGAACTTGCAACAAATAAAAAAATAACATTCTTACTCAAATTATTAAATGTCCAAGAGTTAAACAATAATAACTCCATTAATTTACACTGTCAGGATAAACGCTTCCAAATCTACATTTTGTATGTTCGACTCTCAAATGTAATGACAGCTGGCATAGCAGCAGTGTAGTTAAAGCGAAAGATACCCCACATGGAAGTGGTAGCCTGCTAGCTAGGCGGGTTCCAAAAAAGTTAAGTGGCCGCGAAATCCTAGCAGAGAAGAGACGTGGCGCATTGGCAAGGTACCGGTTAACCGATTGCTCGACGAAGACTCTTTTCTTAGTTAATTGCTACATAAAAAATTCGTAATAATTTCAAAGAAGAACACAGAAACCCAAATTACACATGCATTAAATATTAGAGATGTTATTACATGTAGTAAATTAAAGGGAATCAAAAATTGCTACATCATTATTATCAAGTTCAACAATGTCATTATTAAAAATTGATGTTATTTATTTTTAAGTAATCACAAGAAATTTGGCACGGTATACATTATATTTTCATTGACACTATTGGATATTATCTCCTTTATTGCAAACTCACCGCTTATTGGCGCTGCAACTTTAAAGAAGTTCGTCCGATAACCGTAAAATTCTTATAATTGGGGCATCGAAAACAGAAAATTACGCGATCTACTTTGTTATAATTTTCCTCCACTGTATGATGATGTGGTTTTAAAACATCTACAACGTACAAATTGTTTATTTTTCAGATAAGGTGAGGTAAATATATATTTTAACAACGCCTGCAAGGTTCGCTTAATTAATTTCTTGGGCCTTGTATTGTATGTGAGAGAATTTTATAACGGGTACAGTTTGTTAAAACGGAACAAATACGGCAGACTTCTTTTTCATATCTCGTCGAGATCAGCTGACCATCAATGTTTTTATATTTTTCGCTCGTGTTCTACGTATCTAATGAACCACACACGTTGGCGCAAAAGTATTATGCAGAGTGCGCTTTACTATAAGTTGACAATAGGCTCATTGTGAAAATGCTTTTTGTACAGTTATACTTCCAATGTTTTTATGAAAAGTTTTGCTCTTTTTATTAGTGTAATAGCCAATACAAAAAGCATGAAAAGCTGAGTACATACTTACTTTAAAAAATTTTATTGTTCATAGGAATAACGACCGATAACCATTACACAAAAAATAAAGTGAAAAGTATATTATCGATATTAAATTATATCTTTATTGTCGATATCACAATCGGCTTTTAAATACAGACTTAATACGTAAATGCTATTCTCTCCTGCATTTCTTTTTAATTACTTCCCACTTTATATAAAGTTAGAAAAAGAATGTACACAAAAAACAGGAAACCTTTAATAGGTGTTTATTTTTAAAAGGTTGTTCCTCCCTCGCTTATTTATTTTTTCTGGCCATTGTATAATTATTTAATTCGTGCCTAGCGAAAGCGAATACCATGTGAAGATAACAACAGAAATTTGACGAATTACTAGAGCTTGAAAAATGCTCAAGAAATTCAAAACAGCGTAACGTGAAAGAAAACGAGATATCACACCATAAAATTAACAATATTTTTTGGTACTAATTGTAACTTTATTTTCTAGAAAAGAACTGGAAGTCACACCACACCGTAAAACAAGACAAAGATATATCCTTTGGAACGGCGAAGAAAGAATGAAAAAAAGAAATTAGTTTCGCCGTACTGATGTGCATTTGACACATGAGCTATGGGGTAATTGTCATAAACAGACTGCAAGGTCCCAAAAAAATTTCGTGTCGATCCTACTCTATCGTCCTAGTGTATACAGTAATTCCGCACAAGTCAGTAGAAAGCATATAAAATTGTAGTAAATAATTTTATTGAAACGCAATAAATTGAATCATTTAAGTTTTATAAAATTATTTTGAAATAAAGTATTCCCAAAGTGTTTATAAAACGGTCCATCGCCTGCACGGTATATCGTCGTTCGGCACTAAACGAATTAATTAGAGCTATATGATATAAATCCTCCCAACTCCTCTTTACCGCCAAGGACATCATTACAAATAATACGCGTAAACATTTCCGTTTACCCTTAACCTATACAACATATTCGTGTTGAAAATTTTATTTAAATACCACTATAGCGATATTATTTTAATATAAACAATTTCTTTACATAGGGTTGCATAATTTTTGTACATTTAAATCACTTATTCAATGAACAAAAACTTAATAGTAAAATAATTTGAGGTAATAACTTTTGGCCTTTTGCAGTACTTTGATGACGTATGCCAACACCAGTAGAACATTTATAAGCAGTATTATCTTTAATTAAGATAGCGGCGGAGATTCAAAGCGTCTGCCGACGTTAAGTCACCGGACTGATGTTCGTATATGCAATGCGTTCTCGATCACCAAGTTGGTAATTGTCGCACCGCGTGTCGTCAGCAAAGTGATATTTCCATGCGAGCTAAGTAGTAACGTTTATTTTTATAACGTGACAGCATCACATTGAAACCAAAAATGAATTTTGTGATGTAAATATTTTTATATGTATCAAATAAAAAGATATTAAAAAGTCTACTAAATCTTGTAATCCTTGAACTTTAACTTCAAAGAATAAAGTAGCTTAATCGAATATGAATGAAAATTACTACTTCGAGCAAATATAATGAAGTTTTTTTTATCGGCAATGGACTGACATTTGATCTCTATTTCACATAATGATAAGTGGCCGTAGATGGTAAAACACGCACGCCTAAATTACCCTGGCTCTTGTAAATCTACCCGAAGACGGCCATGCTCTTATATCAGCTCCCGGCGGTTCGAAAAAATCCTATATTGAAAGTGATCTACTAGATCAAATCTTGGACTTTCCATGTTACAAGGACGCAAACTATTGCGTTATGGAGGCAGACAGAAGTTAGGTAAGTATGTGATTGACTTACCTGGACCCGTGCTGGTCCTGCGAGAACTCCACAATGTGGTTGGCGAGGTCGCGCAGCTGCAGGTTTGGGAAGCGATTGTTGCGGAAGTCTTCCAAGAGGCGTGAGCGACCGGCCGAGGGCTTGTCGCTGACAAGTGCCCCCACGCCCACGCCGACGCCGGCGACCGCGCTCACGTTGCCGACACCGCCCACCCCGCCAACCCCGCCCACTCCGCTGCTCACCAGTTCTGCGGACCAAAATAGAACATTACTAAAACTTGAATAAATAAAACTCGCTTAATATTATACTATGCCAACTTGTGTCAGGTACTTGTTACCGCCGATCCCGTTTTGTAACAAATGATGAATTTCGTTACAAGGCGAATGGGGCTTTGGATATGGATATAGCGTTGTTTGGTTGAAAAAAATTTAGTGCAAAAGGTGAGTCCTAAAGCATTAACTTTGTATAAGAATGCAAACATTTTCTCTATGGTTATAAATTTTGTTATCTTTAACATCTAGTATCAAGATTTTTATCATTATTATTTTGATATATATCAATAGAATTGAATGAATCGGTCCTAGACCCTAACAAGATTTTAGGTTTCTGTTTCAATGTATAATAATAATAACGGTTATAAATATGGTATGTCGTGACAAATTTTAATCTTTCGGTTAATTTCTTTATATTTGTTGCCTTCAAAATTATAGGTATACAAACTTTGCGCTACGTGTTATTAAAATATAATCGCGCAATGTTGGTAAGTTAGTTGTATAAGAACTATATAACCATCCACAAATAACACTACCGACCTGAGATATTCCCAACGCCACTAAGCTTGCTAAGTAACGACGAAGACGAGCCGAACATTCCATTGGTCGTAAGCCCTTGTGCTAAGCTGCTAACGGCTCTGCAATAAAAACATTCAAAACATCAAATAAAAACATTTCGTACACCACATCAATATCCTGTACAAACTCATAATATTATATAAATACTATTATTTGAAAATTGATTTTATTATTTATTATTAATCATGCTTTGATACAATTCTAAAAATAGGATGCTGTACAATGCGTTGGAAAGCCTAAAATAATGTACATATAAGCGTATTTACAATCTCACAAAATCTTACAATTTTACATGTCTAACATAATTAGTGCAGTTTTATAATTTAAAGATATGTATATAATAAATGACTAGCTTAGATTTATTACGGAGGTATTTTATAACAAATTCCTGTCTTACGAAAAAATTGCCAATCAAAGTCAAAGTTGAAGTTGGGCTCGTTTCCTCGAGAATATGTATAGGTGCGTTAACAAACATAATAATATGTTATAGTGTTGTAAGATATATCTTTTTCATACATAATACAAATTAGATACAATAAATCGTAAACGCGGGCTCGAATAAAGTTATTTTTTAAATATTAACGCTTTAATGTTCAAAAAAATATTTAAAACATATTTTGTTATCAATGCGATGTAAAATAAGAACTATATACAGATAGTTTACAGATATTCGAGGTAATTCGATTGAAAACATGACTACAACTTAAGTAAGTAATATCATACTCTCTTAGTATTTGTTCTGGTTGTGTTGCACACAGTATTCCGTGGGTACCTGTACTTGGCGGTCTCGGCACCGGGCGCGGCGGAGACGGGCCGTAGCCCAACTGGCCCGAGCGCCAGCGGTGGCGATAGTGGTGAGGGCCCCCACTTTCGCGCGTACTCTTGCAGCGCGGCCGCCGGCCCGCCGCCGCCAAACTCGAGCGAGTCGCGCCGCGCCGCCACGCCGCCGCCTGCAACAATGCAACCCTGACCGCTGCCAACGTGCACGCACGCGCCACGCACGCACACGTACACGCCAAGACACACGCAACTGAGAACATCTCTATGCGATGCTATTTACAAATGTCACGTGCATTACACAATGTCTATTACTGACTGTTGCAATCGTCTATTCTACCATACTGTACAAATATTTACACGATTACATAAAATAATTGCAGTAATAAAGTAAATTATTATAGTACGTACATGTTAGAAAAGCGAAATATCCAAAACATCATTGAAAAAAAAAATGATGTATGTTGATTACGTTTCGAATGGCTACTATAAAACATTAACATGTGTTAAACACGAAGAATATGTAATACATTCTTAATTATTAAAGAACACTAAGTATAGTTAAAAAATATCAATTTACATGCAATTCTTATATGGATGCATAATATGGGTGTGTAAATAAATTATTTATAAAGTAACAAATCCAAAAAAATAAGAACATATGTATGTCAGTAGTTTATAAGGATTGAAATAATTGTTTACACCAAGCGAAGAGAAATGCTTGTTTCTTGCTGACAAGGTATGATTTATCTTTTAAATTGGTGGTGAATAAAACTTGAGGACAAGATAGCACATCGTTTTAGCGTTACCGGGATACGGCAGTGTTTGCTATGTACTAATAATGTAGTAATGGACGTCACGCTAGAACGCACTTATTTATAGGATTTACGGAAATGATGTTAATTTTTTTTTATCCTAAAACTGAAAACATGACTACAGTTACCTAGACAAGTAGCCTATTTGAAGTTTAAGGTTTCCAACAAGTAAAATATCGACTGTGTGACTATAACCATCTCTACGTTACTCTAGATAAACCCGCAACATTAACTAGTTTATTTATAACATATTATAATATTGGTCATTTTATAAACAATTATACTTAAGTTCGTGAATTATTAAAAAAACAAACCAAAAACACGATAAAAGTAGAAACGTTATTTTTAACAAAGAATGTTAATATAATTTGCGGATATTGTAATTACTAATAAAAATATATCTCATCAAGTAACGAAAGTTTTACAATTTAACACAACTGTGCATAGTTTTAAAGCCACTTTCAATCATGTTTGACTTCTAATTGAAGTATTTTATGATCGTATAGTGGCACGGCTATATTTTGTATTCTTCACTAAAACATTTTAATCGTCATTTGAAAACACATGTTGTCCGCTTCTGATAAAAAAATGTATATTATTAAAAATCGCGAAAATTTCCATTGTCGTTTTATTAAAGTATTTTTCGAAAGATTATTTTGTTTATAGAGATTGATCATATTTTAAGCGTTAAAGTAGTACAGATATCCGCGTATATGTGGTCGAGCGACAGAAATGACATGAGCGACAGGAACGGAACAGTTAATAACTAAAATGTACGATTACAAGCCTTGAAATATATAGACGTTGTTGAATCAAATAACAGCAGAAACGATCCTAATAACTATTCACACAAAAGATTACGTGCAGATGATAGAGGGCCGTGTTAATGTCATGCGGTATGCGGCGAGTGACTCACCGGGTTGTTGCGGCTGCGGCTGGGGCTGCTGCGCGGCGGGCGGCGCGGGCGTCGCGGCGGCATGCGCGGGCGGGTACTGACGCGGCGCTAGAACGCCGCCGGGTGACACCAGACGAAGCGGCGTGCCGTTACGCCCGCCCATAACGAGTGAATTAGGGTCGTAGTATGGTATCACGTACTGGCCCTGTCCGTTCACCTGCTGCTCGCCTTGCTGGGGCGTGAGCGGTCGCCGCGACTGTTGTGCCTGCTGCTGAGTGGGCTGCGCCACGATTCCGGGGTATACACCCCAGGGAGCTACGCCATAGTAAGGGGGCACGCCTGCAATTAGTGCGCTGACGTACGGTGTCCCCTCCTGCCCAGCATTTATCACGTAAGGAGCTTGTGTGAAAGCTTGCTGTGCCGCCAACTGTTGTTGCAGCTGGAACTGTTGCTGTTGTTGCTGTTGGAGTAATTGGAGCTGAGCGGCCGCCGCTTGCCCCCCCGCAGCCGCCGCTTGTTGCGATCGGAACAATTGCTGCAACAATAATACTCTAATAATTATCACATAATTATAAAGAAAAAAAAACGTGTTCCGAGCTAAAAATATAAATTTGAGTAACATAAGAAGTTCCCATGTAAAAAATAAAACTTTAATAGTCACATTATTGAATGTTACCTAAATTCAACATGTAAACATAAGAAACAGATTTTTTATTCCTATGAATGTTGTGGGGTTTTTCTACCAAATGCAATAAACAAACACCACTATAGGCAAATATAAGTAAAATTTTAATAAAAATAGGAGATTGTTGGAGATTATATTCGAGATAGATAAGCATATAATTTAACAACGACCTGCGGTCTTACAGTGTAAAAATAATATCAACCAAAAATATAGAGTAATTGTGCAGAGGGAAACTACGTTTAATTAATAACACAACATATCTTTTACTGTCTTTATCCGAGAGGGCCGCGCTCGGGGGTTGCTTCCCGTAAAGCGCGCGCTAATTAACACAATCGTTAAAAAAGTTAATATCAGGCCACGTTGCTGTCATACGCACGTGCTGCTGCCGGCAACCGTATCGTACGAAAGCTTCTTTGACCGTTGCATAAAAAACAAGTTTTTATGTAATGAAAGATTTTCTCTACAATAAAGTATTTTAGTAGTGGTGAAACAATTAATCATGTCTTAATATAATTTTCGAACAAAAAGCCCGATAAACACTGGTCTTTACTTTGTAGGTTGGTTAGTTCAAAAGTTTTATTTTGATTAGAATGCAGAATTATTTATCAATGAGTTTTTTTACTTTTCATACAGCTTTAAAATATTAGGTTGTTTCAAAAGTTTTGTCCGTTTCTATGTTATGGTGTTTTAGCAATATATCATTGAACATATCAAAACAAATATTTATTCTACTGTGTTGTAAATATTGATTGATGGATAATCTGGTACTATATAACATGGATGGTTGCTGTACATTTCTTTTGTATATTTTATTCTTTTCAGCCTATTATTATATGACGTCGTTAAGCAATTTTCGGTCAATTTTTTTCTATGAATTTCAAATTGATCCAAAGTGCAGCCGAAACTGCCCAAATTAACCAACCAGGCATTTTGTAATGATAGTGTGATAATAAACGCACTGTTCAATTACAAAATTTCGCTCCGGATATTTTAGCCTTAAAGATGAGTCCAAAGTGATCGGATCTAGACTAAGGATCCCCAAACTATTTTGGACAAGTGTACCCTTTTCCAAAATGAACTGTTACCTCAGATTCACATGGCCAAATTACCTAGTTTTAAGATTAACTCCCTTATTCATAATGGTCCGCTAACTTAAAACAGCTGCTACAAAGTGTTATTTTTCATTCTGACTTAGATCAAAAGAAGAAGACAGAGTGAGAATTAGCAGTGCTTTAAGTTAGCAGACTATTACCAATAAAGAGGGCCTAATTTTAGTTTTTTCCTATTGATACAAAATACCTTATAAATAATGAGTAAAGTTGACTTCATTTTCTCATCAAAATTTAACAAAATAAAAAGACAAACAATTCAGTAAACATCAAGTTAAATTTTTTTAAGTACTTAATTATTACAAATTAAGTACATAAAAAAATTTATTCTTAAGTAGGTAGGAAATTATATTTAATAAGTATTAATTCAGAAAGAGAAAATAAAACATTCAGTGTGATGGATGAACCTGGTGACTATCTACCAATCTAGCTACATCCGGTTCAATATTGGTGAATTGCAGCCTTAAATCTCCACTTTGTAGATTTTCAAACGGTTTCTTTGTTTCGTCAAAATTGTTACCACACTGAAGCTTTTTTCAACTAGACATGATGACGGAAAAGTGATAAGGTATTTTTCAGCAATGTTCCACAATGTAGGATACTGTGTTTCAATGTTGCGTTGCAACCCGAACTTCTGATAGCCTTGGTTGAACTTCTGCTTAAGCTCTTCGTCTGTGCTGATGGTAATCAACTCTTCTTGCATTATCACATTGGCTTCTTCTATAGCTGTGGTATTGGACGGATTTATTATCCATTGACGAATTTGAAAGATAAATTTAAAAGATCCGCAAACCTCTTCGTAAAATCCTTGTGTAATGCGTCCAAGTGAGTGACATATAATAAAATGTCATAATCTTGAAGAATTTCTGATTATTTTGACAAATGCGGAAACTGCGAATATTCTTTTCTTCCTAAATTTTGTTTATAAAGGATTACTTTACTCACGAAGGCCGATATTATTGATTTCGTTTTAATCTAGTTAAGATCGTCACCCTGCCGTTGCAAATTAACTTTGTTATATCTGTTTTACAATTGTTCAGATTTTATTTCAAAAGCTAATCTTTTTCTTATAAAAACTCCAACACAGATTCAAAAAAGGCTGAAAATCTTTCTGAGCAAGAGCCTCTTGATAGCCAGTGAACTTCAGTGTGGAGAAGTAATTGAGTAAAAACTTCGTCGTTTTCCTCACATAGCTGAGCAAATAACCGAGAGTTAAAAGAATTGCTTCGAATTTTGTTAATAGCATTTATTATATATTGTAGACTTATGCAATCTAGGACTCCGCTTTTTTGCTACTAAATGCTGCCTGTGAATCACGCAGTGAATAACCAGAACATGAAGCAATTGTCGCTTTAAGTGAGCTAGAAAACCACGATGACGACCAACCATAGACGGTGCACCATCAGTCGTAACAGAAACAATGTTCTTCCATGGAACAGATTTGTAAGTAAAAAAAATGTTCCACGGCCTGAAAAATCTACTCTTCTCTGGTATCCAGTCTCTAAATATGTAGCAAAAAGCAGTTTTTGGCACGTATTTTCATCTTTGATAAATCGAACATATCTCAACAACAGAGCTTAAAATTGGAAAAAAAAAGAAAAAAAAGATTGGAAAAGGATATGTTAGAAATAAAAAAAAGTGAACATAGAATAATTAGAATAAGGAAAAATTTTAATAAATAAATTAGCTGTGTCCCCTTATTTAAGCGCGTTGTATGAAAGAAGGAAATGGGATGAGTATGAAAAAGGGAAGATAAAAAAAGAAAGAAAATTAGTATGAGGTATAGAAGAAGAGAAAAGCGTGAATGATATATAAGAAACAAATAAAGAACAGAATAGGCCCTGTCTAGCCATAACAGAGGTGAACTAGAACAAAAAAAACAACAGAGCTTCATTGCCGGGTCATGTAGACTTGTCCAACTGGAGAGATAATCTGTTGGTCTGTAAGAACTTGCATAAAATGTTTTCCACATCGCGTCCCATCTCGTCTATGCGTCTCTGAATGGTATTATTGCTCAAAGGTATTCTCTTAAAAATATCATGTGCAGGTTTGTGCAATACATTGTTAAGGACCTCAGGAATGGCTGGTAAGATAAGTTGGTCTCCAATTGTGTGGGGTTTCCCCGACTTCGCTATTAGTAAAGATATATTTATATGACGCTCGTAAACCATCGTCGTCTTTAATAGATGATGACGCAAACATCGATCTTACGGATGGTCTTTTGTCTAGTTTTTCTTTAAATGCAAAAAAAATGAAAAGGGATTACTTTTTTTGTCAGCATGTACTCTTGATATGTGGTCATCCATTTATGAAGGCTTCATGGCATCGTTACTGAATGCTTTTTCACATATGAGACACATTGGCAAGTGTTGATTTGATGGAGACGCTATAAATCCGAATTTCAAGTAGTCCAAACTGCAATATTGGCTTGCATTTTTTTTCGTATCCGCCATCATAAAACTCTCAGTAATCAGTCACTTCACTTCACTTAATTAGCTATGTAATAACTTTGTAATGTCTTGAAATAAATGATTACTTATATGAGTTATTATCGTTCAAGCTCCAACGAATTTCAAAACGCAAATCAACTTTCAACCAAATTGCAAGCTCGTTAAATAGTAAAATATCAGGAACATGTTAGAACTTGATCATTCCTTCGTGTTAAATCGCGTAAGCGTCAAATAGAGAACAAGTCAAAAGGTACCTGAAAGACGTACGCTCGAACTAATTATTGTGCACAAATATGTCCACAGAGACTTGCCGAGTTTTTCATCTTGTACGAACTTGAGACTACATTACTACAACAATGCTATTTCCTACAAAAATATTAATTATTCTTAGTACACGTAACACAACATAAACAATA
This sequence comes from Pharmacophagus antenor, assembly GCA_018245475.1. Lineage (NCBI taxonomy): Eukaryota > Metazoa > Arthropoda > Insecta > Lepidoptera > Papilionidae > Pharmacophagus > Pharmacophagus antenor. The sequence goes on from DWQX01001077.1 coordinate 30,779, forward strand.
CAAGACCTACCTATCTTGAAAGTTTTAAATATGAACTTGTGTTAATTTTATTTGGGGTCGATTTTAGACCTCGTCGACTCCCAAAATCAGTTTTCGTTTATGTCGACCTCTAGTTAACCAACCATTCTGGGAATCCCTGATCTAGACTAGATTATAGAGTAATCCAGGACGAGTATTTGAGGAGCCTGTAGGAGACTAACCCATTACACACGGTGAGTGGGATGGCGGAAGAACTAGGCGTCAGCTCCCATGCGGTTTTTGATGGTTTAAAACATTTTGGTAAGGTCAAAAAACTTGTAAAGTAGATGCCACACGATTTAAACAATCGGCAGAAATTGTGACGTTACGAGGTTTGTTCTTCATTGATTTTGCGCAACCAAAGCCAACTCTTTTGTACCCAGGGACTTCTCAAAGGCGAAATTCCTTCAAAAAAAGATAATGTTTATTGTATTTTGGTCAGCGGCAGGTGTTATTGACTATAACTTTCTGGAACCAGGCCAAGCCATCACTGTATGCACCGACCGAAAATTATAGGATTTGAGCGTTCAAGTTCTGCCTCACCCTCAATTCTCTGACTGCTCGTCAACCGACTACCATCTTTTCGAGCATTTCGATAACTTTGTCACTGGTAGAACATTTGTCAGTCACGACCTAGCAAAAATGATCTTCGTCGAATCCCATACACCCAATTATTATGCCGACGGAATTAATCGACTTGTAATAGGTTGGCAAAAGTACATTGATTGAAATGGAGCTTATTTTGATTAAATTAAATAAATATTTACCGAGATATTACAGTTTAAAATAGATTCATAAATACGGACAACTATTGAAACAACCTAATAATACAATTTTTTGCTTAATAGTGCTATTTCGACGCCCGTTGTAAAATCGAATCGCATTATTGTATAAATGATACCAATATGGCACGGAATATCAAGTGCTCTTCTTTTTTTATTTGCTATTTATTTATTTATATATATACATATATATATGT
>DWQX01001078.1:0-31750 GCA_018245475.1 Pharmacophagus antenor
GATTCATTTTCCAACAAGATAATGATCCAAAACATAGTTCTAAACTATGCAGGGGATATTTAGAGCACAAAGAGATGCATGTAGAGTAGCATGATGTGGGTATGAGAGTATATTAATCAGCGTGTACCCCCACTATACTAATTGAATCAAAGACATTTCATTATTAATTTAAATATTTTAAATTTTATGTTATAACATAACTTATGACGGAAAAAATGTGAAACTTAATGTACCTATAATTAGCAATAAGTTATTATGCTTAGAGACACTTCAATTATTCGTGTTTCGATTCGAAAGTCGCTGTAGTTAGAGAAACTTAGTTGTTGTAGTTAACCCTAACTGTTTAATTATGTTTCGAAAAACTTTTCTGCCTGCTTAATTATTTTCCAGCGAAGACGAGTATACTCGACATAAGCAAAGTAAAATGTTTCTGCCTATAAAAGTAGGCAATTATGATTAAAAATCAAACGTTGCGTGTTGGTTTTTCAAAAAATATATAATTTTATTCGTCATTAACAAACAAAATTTATTCCGTTGATAAAAAAATATAACATAAAGATAAAATTAAGGCATTATAGGAACGGAAACAATAAAAGACCAACTGAAGTTACAAACCTGAAAACTTTAATTAAGGGCAATGATAATTTTTAAGACAAGGTGTAGTACATAATGCTACCTTGCATATTGGGGACCAATATCTGGATCCTCTTCTGATATTAATTTTCGAACAGTATGAACATCTGCGTGTAAGTTTTGATTTAGCGTTTGTACCTGGTAATATGTCAGGAAAATGCTTTCCAAGTAATCGTAAAGGTTTAGTTGAAGCTGGACGATAAAGTTGAGTCAGAATATGGTACAATAATTTCGATATATTCCAGTAAGAAGTCAATGCGGTTTAATTTTCCATATTTTTCTTTATATATCAAATAAGAGTTAATACTAATAATATCCAGGAGATGAAAAATTTTCTTATAATATTTTTTTAGTCTTTTCCTTGCCATAGGATATGCAACTATTATTGAATTTGTTATTTCAGCTTTATGCAAGCTATTGTGAATTAAAATAAATAATGTTGTCGGACTAACGTACTAAATGTTATGTACATTTTAGAAGATATTTATTTACCTTATTCAGGGAAAAAAAATATAGTTGATTCGCTTAATAATAATATGAGTGCGATTTTTTTATTTTCACGTCAAGTATACTTGACATTATGCGAAAATTTTCATTTCGCTCTGAAGAGTATACTCGATATAAACAGTTAAAGGGTTAAAAAACTTAGTTAAAATAGACGAGAAGACTTAACATCTGCAGAGTCACTTATGCTTTATTGTTATAGGGGGAGATGCATTGATAACGACCAGATGAATATCTTGCTGAAATCGTCATATTTGTATAAAAAAAATATTAGAACGTGGCGATATCAAAGTTGTTAATTAGATAGACAAAGGAAGCAATTATTCGTATATTTCTAAAATAATACAGCATTTGTTACATTTAATACACCATTTTGGAAAGTGTTCAATACAAAAAAGTATCCTCACATCTCTTTGCTTTCGTGAGCGACTTGTAATTCACGATTTTCTCTACATGTAAAATGAGACATTATAAAATGCATAAGCGATGAATATTGTTTTATTTTCAAGCTCAAGGTGGCGACATCATAGTTGAACATCACTAGTTGCTGAGATGAAACTGTTCGTCGATGCATGAAGTCATGATAAACTTAATTATACGTACTTACTTCGCGTGATAGCACTGTAAGAGATGTTTATTCTTTAATAATTTGACGTTTTTATTTTCGTTGAAATTAAAACCGCAGAAATTCAGCGTTAAAAATGCACAGAAAGTACGAACCGATCACCTCCAGCGTCTCTTATACTAATAAAACATATTCATTGCGCATTTCGTTGACGATATCATCTGTGGTAATTGAAGCAACAAATTAAGATTGATCACTTCATTGTGGTAATGGAATAAATAGGTCCCTATCAATCGTAACTAGAAATACGTATCGATTAAATTGCCTCGACCACTTCGGCTCGTGTGTAATTTAGGGTTCGAACTTTCGATTTCTTGTTAAAATATCGATTTCTTTCATTAAATTTCGAACAGACATTTAATTTAAACAAGGACCATTTAATGGAAGCATTTTCCCCACTTTTCTTTAAGAAACTTACATAACGTTTGTGAAATAGTTAAACTTAAATATGATATTATTCCCAAGTGTTCCTTATTTTTTGTATTAAGTGAACTTTATTTCTTAAGACGTCATCTAATTTATTAGATATGGGGAAAACGATAATCGTTAACGTTTTGATTGCTTGCATATTAATCATGTATTGTCGCCTTTGCTTTTTTTTATTCGTTTTTAATTTAATTATCATATCGAGACTCTTTAATGTGAAATGGGGGATACTGTATTATATACTAAAATACTCTATACAAAAAATATAAAAGTCTTGTGTTAAGTGCAATGAGCAGTAATTTAATATGTAATGTTTCCTATACTACAATGTATTATTTTAGTTATGTTCTGATAATTATTTGGAGATATTATATCGGAAAATACTTACCCTTTTTGAATATTTGTAGATTGCTTCGAATTATTAATATGTAAGTAATACAAGTAAGCCTTATTATGAACAATATTAGTATGACTTAAGAAACGTGCAGTTACGTAAGTCTGTGTAGTATCTAACAGGAACGACCATTTGAACATGATATCGCCAAAATAAATTCGATAGTGCCTCCTTCTCCGCAACGTGGTAGTATATAATCCTGACATTTCAGTTTCGTGGGCTTTGACACGCGATGTAATGCGACTTGTAAATTAACTTACATCCGCAGTGCTCGGGCACGACACTGTCGGCCTTGTTTACGTATGAAATAAATTCTTGGGTTTAACCTACAATTTATATGTATTAAAAAGCAATTAATTCATTTATCAACGATTAAAAAGGACATTATTGCAATTTTTCTACATCAACATCTATAAAGTTTCTTCATACTAACAATATTGTTTAAAAACGCTATAACAATAGACAAAAATGTACGCGGAATTGTTCTAGAATACCTTGGCTTACACATATTTTTAATAACAACTATGCATACCCTTCTGCTAATACAATAAGGGAGTTACGTTGCGAAACAATACACTGTTCAAAATTATGCAAACATTATTAGTTCCTTCAGTGTAATATGAAACCAAATATGTGGCATACGACAATACATTTGTCAGCATAATATAAAGTTGGACTTACAGTAGTCTATATTTGTAATCAAAAACAATACATATAATGTATTGTTGAATTTATTGTTATTTATTATATACTTTATGTGCATAGTTTCTTTTAGTATTTTTTTTACTTAAATGTATTTCTTTTATCAGTTATGAGCCTATTTGGCCTTGATTTCAACTGATGATAAGTGACGATTAGGCCGTACATGATGAAGCATCTTCGTCTAGGATACGTTTAGATCTCACATGTATGACTGTCGGAACACAGCAGTGCTGTTATGGCGGCAGATTGATATCGAGGGTAATAGCTAGTCAGGTGGGTTTGAAAAACCCTAGCACCTATCTGACTCCACTACTCCCGTTGCCCGGGAATCGAACCTGGGACCATACAAGATAAACGGGTAAAACACTGCGCCACGGAGGCAGTTGAAGAAAAAAATAAAATAAAGTTGCGTTAGATCGTTATTTAAAACTAATTTAAAATAAATTACTTATCTAAAACTTTTGAGACATTAACACACCTATTACATTTTTCCGAAAGTTATAAATATAAGGAGTAATACGTATCGTACAATAACATTTTATAATAAACAAAAAGAAATAGCGTTATTTTCCTACAATACCATTTATATCCCATAGGAACCTCGTTCTTTAGCAGAAGGGAAAATCCTAAACATACAAATATAAATTGTTCGGTGTATTGTCAAAGATGATAATTTTATTTTGGTTCATTAAGGAAAAGACATCATAAAGTTGACACGAGCGTACTTCATTGTTTTAAGTTGCAATAATTTTAATGTACTTGTAGATAATATTATTATTGTCAACGATTCTGTAATAAAAGTGTAATGTCGGATACAGATTTATACACTTTTAGAAACGAGACAAAGGGTTTAAACTGTACAATTCATTATGACATTTCTTTTTCCTATTTATGTAAAATCTTTTATAATTGCTACCATCTCAGCAGGCGTGATCGCAATGTCAGGCGAAGCGCATCGTATGTTCCGTTATGCGTTTGCGCCGCGTTTTTTTTTATAACCGCGTGATTATCGCTGGCCCGTTAGACCGCCGCACGCGCGCAATTTACGCATTGGCTGGTAAGAATCACTTGGCTTTATCCAGGCTGTTGTCTTTTACCATTCCTTCGGTAATTATAGGTATCACCGACAGCAATCTCTCGCATAGAAAATTACTAGTTGTCAAAGACGTATGAACGTATTTTATGTGTAATTATTTTAATCATTCACGTATACTTAAGAAAGTTATTGCAATTTTAATTCTTTAAAAAACATAATTAACGAGTTTTTTATATGCCTCAACTTTAACATTACTATAATGATATTAGCTTATATAATATTCACAAAGGGTTTCCCGAGATCACGGGTGATGTTTATGGCGATCGTAGTTATTATTGAGTTATAATTATAAATATTCAATTATGCACAGTAATACCAGTATTGAGTAATACTAAAGTGGCATTGAAAGATAATCGGCTAGTATTATTTAAACTTTCTCCCATAATAATATTTTTACATTTTTCATCAATTTAATAAACAAAGAAGTAAAAGTAACATACATAACTTTAAAGGTGAAAACCTGGCAGGCCTTGATTTACTTAAATATACAATTGTACGAATATAATTAAAGAAACAAAAGAGTATATCCTAAAATATAATGCACTAGAAAACCAACCATTAAATATAATTGCGTTCTCTTTTATGGCTCTTTCAAATGACAAAAGTAATTTCACTTTCACTAACGTTTTTGTTTTATAACGGTAACTGAAACAAAATAAAGACCACTTGCGGCTTAATATATTCTATAAATATATCGCTTCCGGAGGCCTTGATATATTTTATATTCAATGGGAAACAATATAACAGAAAATATTTCTTAATAAGTTCTTTTAAGCAAACACATTATTGTGATTTATAATAATTTCTTAGTTATACGAATAATTATGAGATGTTACAACTATTTGTAACTCGCCACAGGTTTTGGTGCTATTTTTTTAAAAACCGGCACAAATCCGTATAACGTGTTTGTTTAGTTTCGATAGCAGTTTGTATTTGTAGAAAGAAGTTAAAAAGAAACAATGTATCTTAAATTTACAACATCTCACAGGTTGGCCGGAAGATAATATTTATTATTATTAGGTCCACCATTTGTATTACTAAATGATGTTGATCGATCGGAGGAATTTAAATATTTCATCACTATTAATAATGACTAATTTATTTTTAAACTAGGGTAGCAATTCTATCAGAATGTTTCCACATCTTTCTAAAAAAAATTTACTTCTTACTAGCTGATCTACATTAAAAAATATCTTAAGTGCTATAATAAATCATCAGGATTTGTAACATAAGTTCAGTTAGTTTAAAACAGCAGTAGTATTGCTGGCGTTAGTGCTCGATTGTTCCCGCGAATTATATAATCTTTTAAACCTGTCCCCGTCAATGATTTCCCACGTGCTGATGGCAAAAAGATGAGCGGCAAACCGATTGTCCACTTGCGCACAACGGCATGTCCAACTAAAACGCATTAACGCCCGATTGTTTTAGATTCAAACGTGACTGTCATAATCGGAACACTTAGAGCTCTGCTTTTTGTTATGTTTCTGGATCGTTATGTGGTATATAACTTGAAGTGACACCAATCACTTAACCAATATATTCGTAAACTTATTTTATTGCAATGCGCTGTAATATAATATAATTTGGGAAAAATGTATTTAAATGTAATAGTCCTCCAAAGGCTTTAAATTAGCACTAAGCCGATTACGACCTCACCACGATGCGTTAGGTACGTTGACCACTGACAACACAACTGTCAAGATGAATTCCTGTATTATTCCCTTAATTTTTTTCATATTTGAACACGCTCGCTTGTCAGAACTAGTGTGTGTTACATTTAAACGACGCCGGTTTGAATATAAAGGACTGGAAATCGTAATGTTAACATTTTCGTGGTATTTCTCTTAAGTAAAATTTTATTTAAGACTCGTTTGTACGTACGGCGCATGTCGCAACATTTCAAGTTTAATGAGGCATTGTAAACAAATAGCTGGGCGCGCGAATAGGCACGCGATATGCGTAATTATTGGACGGATAAATTGTTTATATTAAATGGAATTTAACAGATTTATTTACATTTATAATGACAAAAGTTAAATTTTGTTATTTGTCGCTCGTTTTACAACCAATCATTTCTTTAATTATAGAAGCTCTCTATTGTTGCAGACATTTAGTGAAATTATTTCATAATAGATATAATAACTTAGCTGAAATTTGTATGAAATATGTCACTCGTGCATAATTAATGCTGTGAATGCAGTTTACACAACAATAAAATTTCAATTCTCAGCAAATCCCTTTTCAATTACTCGTGCGTAATTAAGATAGTATCTATACGGCCCGAGGGAAAAGTGGAAATTGTGCGTGAAATAATGCAGCGTGTTTTTATTTGTACAGAGGTGCTGTGATGGATCTTTTTTGTTATTATTTTAAAAGCTTTGTTCTGTATTTTGTGCTCGTGCATGAATAGCGGCAAGTGTTTTTTTTTAAAGCATGGTGGTTGTATTAACACTTTACTGGTCCGACTTCATTCAGGCCTATGTATAAATTCAGCATTTAACACAGACGGTGTTTTTTTTTAATTTCATGTAAATGCATTCATGGGAGTATACAGTATAATTCCAAATAGACTGATTTTTGCATTTATCGATAACTAAACGTTAATTAAAAATTAAGTTTTTAAAACAAGACATTAATCAACTTGTTAATAATGCGTTCGTCATGATCCCTAAATATTGTTTTTACCAAGTTTAATGCACTCTCGTAAGCTATCGTGAAAGGTTGTTAATTCTATTTTAACTTTTATTAGGACTGCGTTTCCTGACTCTTTATAGGTGCACACATAGATTTACGCGACTCGTGTAAACAAAGGGTGATGTTAATGTATTTCCTTTTAGCTTCACACTGACGCACCGTTTATATTTATTTAAATGTAACGTGTGTTATCTATGTAATTATGTTTGAATGAATTATAAAAAATGTTATAATTAAATAATTGTTGTTGTGGGGTGAAAAGGACTACAAATTCATGGTATCCATGCAACCTTTTTTTGGACATGATAAATTAAAATTGTAGTCTGTATTCGTATGACTATTGAAGGAATATTTCTTTAGCGATTTTTTTAATGCCTTTATTAGCTTTAATATGTCAGATAATATTGATATGTTTGGCGATAGACAAAAATTTGTGTGTATTTTGTCCAAGAAAATTTGTTTTAGAAAATGTTATTTTTAATATCCAAACGATCGTACTCACATCGCATAACGATGGTACTTGATATTTTGTTCGTTTATCCAAATATTTCATTAAGATTAGAAGACAATAATAGCTGACAATCTGAAACTCCATCTGTAAAAGAAATTTATTGCATTTCAGGTTCTTTGTGCAAAGTGTCATCAATAGTCATCATTCTTTCATAAACCAATGGCGACATTAATATATTACAAAGTGGAACAAATGCTATCAAACGATTTATTGCTACACAATAGATATCGAGGTGTTAAATATCAGAGGGCCGGATGGCAAGTGAACAAGTGAAGGAGGTTTGATTTACTGCGCACGATCCTTGCTGGCACCTTGCAATCTGTAAAGTGAGACGTTCTAACTAAAGTCCCCTGTACTCTTTTATAAGTGGGTAACAAAATGATGGTTGTTTGGAAAGTAAAATACGGTAGGATAAACGATTAGTATATATTACTATATTGACGGTGGTCGTATATTATATATGTAGGTATTTTCCTTGCTCGAGAGATATATTTACTTTAATACGCTTATTAAATTAATACTGCTTATACGTTAGCAACGAAAAGCCCAAGAGATGTTTTAAATTATTATATATAGTTGATCCATTTTTATGATATCCACACTGTTAATTTTAATTACACATTCCAATCTTCATGTCTGAGTGCAGTTAATCGATTTATTTGATAACTGTCCATAGAATGTCCACACACAATTTTTTTAAAGGCAACTCGTACCGGCAAAAACGTTTTACTTACGGCGACATTCATTTCACACCGTGTTACGGCGGCACCAAAAAGATCGTTTTTGAACATGTTTACGCTTTAGCGACCACCTCGAACTCTGTTAGGTGGACGTGATAAATGTTTGTTAATACTCATAGCGTAGTATAAGACACAACCACGCTGGACGCCCTGCAATTTGTTAAAAGAACACTTTTAACAAGTTGCACGCATCTAATACATCGCTGAAACGTTTCCTTATCTATTATGTTATAGAATTAAAAGTTCACTTTTAAAATGCACCTGTAAAATATGCTATCAAATTGATCAGTGCTACAAGATTTTGTACACTATAATATTCTTGAGTAATGCAGTAACAAATAGGTCATATCAATTATATCTTCGTATGACCTGTGTTGTTAATATGAACGCTTTTATGGTCTCTTTGTTCAATTTTATGAAAACATATTGCCTGCGTATAGTCGGGAGGAATTTACGTCTGTAATAAACGCGGGATATCTCCGCTGTGATCATAAGTTTCGAGCAAGCACACCTGTAAATTTAGAAGCGACATGCGCGCACGACTGTACCGATCCGTTAGATCTCATTTAAAGTGTACACGATCACTTTACCCGCTATTTAAAAGTTTTATTGGGCGGCTATTGCTCAAGTGTTTATTGTTGTTGAGTAAACTTAACTTTGTGTATAGGCACACTTCCTTCCTCTTACGATATTAATAGAATTAACAAACTGATTGCAATATGTAAAAGTTTATCGTTTATGTAAATCACATTATGGTTCTAAATCTTTTACTTGTATTTGAGAAGCAGGCAGTCCAGATGAGCAGATTATCTTTCTTAGTGCCCGAAAGTTCCCGTCAGTGGTTAAATTCCTAGTTGATGTTAGGCATTCGGGCAACAAATTCAAAGGGACCAATAATTCCTTTTGCACATTGGAAGACATTAATTGTTTCCAAGTATATATTAATTCCCAACTGGTTGTAGAAATGTATCGTTGAAAGATTATGTACCATTGATTTAATATTGTAATAAAATATCTCAAAATCTTTAGTAAATATTGTTCACTTTTGTATAAAACTAAATTAACAGACTTATATAATTCAAAATGAAAATGCGGTATGTAGTAGAAAAAATGTTTTAATAACAACTTAAAAACGGCACAACTCAATCTCGCAATTACGCCGTCGGATCGATTAATATTTATCAAGTGATCGAATAATACGCTGCGTCGTTTGTGTAACGGTGGTGTAGCTACAAATTGGCGCCAACAGTCGTCGTAGAACAAAGCTTGTTTGTAATTGTTTAAGCGTTTGCAATCATTGAATTTGTAAAACTTCCGATTCGGTGTTGTTTGTAATTTCATATGTTCGTTAGTAGAACCCTGACTCATTAGTAGAAGTTATGGTCGCTTTAATAAGGTGGCTATTAGTTTTTCTCATTCGCCGCGTGGTGATTTGGATTTTGAAGAAGTACCTTCTGTTAATAGAAAATAAATTATAAAAATTACTATGAATATGATATATCGATAATATTTCAGTGTTATCTTCGTGTGAATTCGTTTTAATGTATCGCATATAAAATGACAGGTACGTCTGACATCTTTATAAACGCTTCTCAAATAACATATTGAATAATATACAGAAATGATCCCTTGAAATGTTCCTCAGCTGTTAATTAATAGACAGATAATTATAAACAAATATAAAATTTTGTTACATTATTTTGTTTGTTTAATTTGTGAGACATATATGTACATTTTGATATAAAATCTCACATAACGTAAATATATACCATTGGATATACCTGCATGCGTACTTAGTAATTATGCGTGGGTAATCATTTCTGTGTAAATCATGATTTGGGTTTCTTGTTTTTCGTTATATTACTAAGAACTAAGAAAGTTATTTTAGGAACTAATGCTTGTTAAACATTCGTTAAGCATTGATTAATTAGGCATTAAATGGGTCGTCTCGAAATCTTTATCATAATATAATTTTTATAGTTACAACTTAAAATAGATGCTGATTTTATGATCATCACATAAATTTGCAATAGCAATTGTGCAAACATTAAGCAGAAAGTTTGTTCAAATATTTGTTCATTTTTGAAGAAACTTTCTGCTTTTTCTGTGCGACGAACAAACATAACTGTACGTACATTGCGTCGCTTTTTCACCAATATCACGCAATTTGATCCAACGTAACATGAGATGATTTCTACAGACTTTGAAGCCCGGTACGTATTTATTACAAGCGTGTTGTTTGTACATCGCATTCCCTTTTACTCAGTTTCACTTAGATCTGCATTAAAATAGCGCTTTCAGGTTCTGTACCTTATATAATTCTTGTAAATGTCTTTTTGAAAACATTTATCTTTTGAGATTCTGCGGTATAAGAAGTGTGTTTCGTTGTTTACTAAGCAAAGAGAAAATGATGTATTAAAATAAAAATGGAAGGTAAATTACCGGTCTCATTCAAAGATCAATGTCAGTGAAAATGGTAATGGTGTAATAAATTAATACTATTATATAAATAGATTAGGCATTGTTATATCTAATTGATTTTTTACAATTTTTTGTTCGAGTTTTAATGAATGTATTGAAAAAAAATGTATAATACTTTTCTCGATATTTCTCTCGACACGTTTATATTCGTTTAATAATGGATATTTGTGTAGAAAAGCGCAACATTTCTACTTACAACTGTTAGCTAGAACTACTTTCTAGTGCCTAAGATAATGAGTTAATTTGTAAAATGCAGGAAATGTAAAATGCATGTAAAACATATTTTCTGCACTATCAAGCAAATCTTTCACGTGAATTACATTGACTAGAAATAAATATCTTTGAATTACTCAATTGTACAACTTAACTTTAGCAATCCGCCAAATTTAAGGATTGCAATTAACGTTTTGTTAATATTTCAGTTTATTCAATTACAGGACAATATTATGTGTGTAAAATTGTTTTTGTAACAACAGTGTTGTTGACACAGCAACATGCCTGCTGACTGGCGGGCACAAAATTTATCAATTTAGGATGTACTCAATAGTAAAACTACTTTTCAGCGTGATGTTAAATGAGGCTTATGATCCATTTATCTGTACAGATCAGTTTCCATTGTTTAAATACCTGTGTATGTGTGCATGCGACCTTGAATGCACAATGACGATCGTTGACAATCAAAATAATTTTAGTAGTATTACTTTTCAGCAAAATATATTTTTTTTGATTCATGATAGGTGTTGAAGTTCGGTTTATTGCTTGAAGAAAAATCGTGTATTTAAGAGTTAAATGTGTGTAATGTTATAGAAATAAATTTTGCAATATTATTCTCGCATCTACGGACAAAAATGATTACTGACCACTTTTTCATATAAAAATTACCGTTTAACGAATGTTACTAGAGAAGTTGTAGATATTTTTTTTAAATTATTTGCACATTCTTCTCATGCATGCTCATACATGCTCTGTTAAATTTCAGAAATTTTCTACACACACCTAGAAGGTGAATTGAAATGAAATAGCGTTTGGCATTATTCCGACATCTTTGTTTTATTACGCTATACAAATAAAGATATAATAAATAAAATAATGTCATTGTATTTCTGTAAATTGTGATATAATTTAAAAAATTGGATGAAAATATATACTAAAATTGTTTTTATATATGTGATTTCAAAGAATTTTTAACGCGGATATCCTTAACATACAAGATACAAGTTCACTATTGAAAAAATGTAATAATTACGTACTTGCCACAAAAGACTATAATAAATATTATTCCCTATTATTATATTAGTCCCTAGATAAATAAAAATTTTGGTATAAATCTGGTTTTCGATATTTGTCAGTGTATGACGTTGCTAAATATGCTGCTAATAAGAGATTAGAGCGCAACAAATAAGATCATACGTACACTTGATCTCTGTGCACCTTTATATATCTCATTTAAAATGGTCAAGTGATGCTGTAAAACTGGTAATATACGTTTATGGCGCCATCGAGGGACGCTAATGAAAAGCACAGCCCTCGTACGCTTTCAGCGCCGTTAGCCTCGCGCTTTGTGAATAGGCTTTACGTAATTTTCTGCCTACGAGACGTAATTTCTTTAAGCCTTTGACGGTTCATCTTTATACGTCTTTTCTGTATTATACAACCATTACAAATCGTTCGGGTGTGCATGTTAATGGGATTATCTGTGCTACAGGTTTAGTTATCTGTTTGTTTTATTGAAATCTGGGTTATACAATCTACTAATAGTACTAATAATATTAAACGTATGTTAATACATAAGAGCTCACGGAGTACCGGATCCGTGGGCCAGTTTCGATGAAGCTGTAATAGTCGTCAAAAAGACGAACAGCACAAACTTCACCGAACCCAGCAGCAGTACAATATATATATTTTTTATTATCAATAGGTTCTCGTAAGTTTTCCATTGAGAGGTCATATTATGATTTTGTGAATGGTATTATAGGACTTTTATAAAATACAATATATATATATGTCATCTCGTATAATTTTTAAGTATATAATGTCAAGATTTGTTTTTACAATAAAAATTAAATTATTTTTTAAACTCATTCATAAATGTAGGTTCGTGCGCAACTTCTTTATTTTTTAGTAGAGGTCGAGTACAGTCGACAGGTTAAACATATAATATTATTTTAAAAACACATAATATATTTCGTTCATGTATATATATATATATATATATAACATGCAGTAGTACTTTTCATCTGTTTGTACTCGTATTTAAAATATTATTGTCTAAGTAGAGAGCACTATAATAATGGCTCCGTGTGCAATAGGCTTTATCGTCTGCGATGAATGCGGCCCATTCGAAACCAAAAGGCATTGTTCTCGTTTTAGGAGTTATAATAAGGCGTGGTATTCCTCTAGCTTCCAACAAAGCGTGCATTATGCAGATCAATGGGAGATTTTTGTCGATTTTATTATCGTACCGCGCCGGCGTTGTTTCGCGTTATGGAACATTTGTTGTATTTGATACACTCAATGGTAGGTTACAACGGCTGTGACGTCCCCTCTGAAACTCTAACAACACCGAGTTTTGCTTTGCACACGGCCACCCTAGAGTAAACCTAGTGATATGATGAACATGAAAATTTATTTCAACATTGTAATGTTAATAAAAAAAACGTTCTTGATTTTACGTACAATAAAGGTTAAAATAAAGTCAAAATATACGTGGGATGAAATAGAATCCTTTAATTAGTAATCAAGTTTTATTGAGAGTAAAATTAAATTTGCATCAGGTGGTAAGCTAAGAGCTTATGAAACTTCGCAACGTACTAGGTATCTCACTACAAAAATGCAATCACCATCAGATTGATTCACTATCGCCCATTGCTCTCTGATCATTTGGTTTATATAATAGACAATTTAAAGATATAATATCTGAAAATCACATCCATCGACGCATTCTCGAATATAAATTATCCCTTTGCTTGTCAAAGTTATATCAATGCAGTAATGGAGAAAAGATTGAAAGTCTACGTAAGGGTTGTTAAATAAGTATTATACGATTTTTGTTAGTTATAAAAGGATTGGCATTCAGTTAATTATCATTAGTTTATGTAACGAGTATTTAATAATTTACAATAAAATAGCTTTAATGAAATTTTAAAAGGAGATTTATTATTTGCCTAATGCTTTTTCTTAGATAATTAAAGTGTTATTATAACATTCATATATATATAAAAGAGAAAGATTTGTAAATTATAAAAAATATAAAAAATTATAAATGTTTGAAACCACTACCGTCTTCAGTCGAAACAATAACAAATCTTTCTGTAATTGAAATAATACGAGTGAGCCGGTAACATGTTACACTTGATTACCTATCACTTTTGTATGCCAAAAAATTCCGAGTGAATGTGGAGGTGTAACTTTTGATTGCTTTCTACACCGCATGAATTGCCGCGCTAATTTGTAGAACGTGGAGTTTATAGATATAAATTTTACTATGATAACACTTACCTGTAATGCCAACAACGGAATATTATTTATATAAGCATGTTATTGCATTTGAAACCATATAAATTCACGATTACGTGCCTTTTACAGAAACTCGATCATATTTCAACTTTTTTTTAGGTTAGATATATCGCAGCGTATCCAACTTAAGTAGTTTTATTTTTAATTTGACATGGATATGGATTCCAGGTTGATAGACGTACGTCATAAAAATCTCTATATTCATCTCGCTGGAAGAGCCATTACATTTGCCAGGTATCATTGTATCGGAGCAACACCGATATAAATCAATGAAAGAACATACCACTTCCGCTTATTGTTCATGTTTATAATGATCGCTATTGTCTTTAACGCATTCCGAAATTTGAATGGATTTGAATGGATAAACCGCAGTTCGATGTCTGAAGAGAATTGCTGTTTGCTTTATTTGAAAACCGGATGTGAAACACTTATTTTGTTTTACTGCTGCTTTTAACTTTTAAGGTCTGTCAAAAACCTTTGTCATCTTTGCACATTAGATCACAATCCTTGTCGACGATTTGAAAATGAAAATGAAATAATACGCAACAATTTATTGATGTTGTTATTATATCACAGTTCAATAAATGATCAAATGGTACATTTTAAAATTCTAATTTACAAAATTGTATCAGTATCTAATAATAGCTATATAGGGGCATTTTATTTTAAATTTAATGGATCTAAGGAAGCACCTCCTAACCAAAGATTTGCAAGTCTATCTTATGTATATGAACGATGATTTTCTCGTATTTACTTCACTTTGAATCATTTTTGGGCATAATTTTTTTATGATGATGTAAATTTTTGACCAAGTTTGACAACTCATACTAAAGTGAAATTTCGAAAGGTTAAGAAATCCTAAATTATGGTGACTTATGCCCATATTTTCAAAAAAAATATTTGAATTAAATGAGTATTTGCCTAATATGTGCACATTTTATAATAAGTTTGTTTTAAGGAAAAAACAGCTGAAGTTCTCATTACAAGTAAGTCAAACACGTCTATGATTCTAATACATTGATTTCAAATTTTCTTTGATATCTATTGATGTATCTGGAGTAGCTGTTCTCAATTGTTTCTTTTCAAACGTCGGTTCCTGCTATAATTTAAATATTTACGTGCAATCTATGTGACTGTAAATATGTTTAAGAATGTTATCTAAGGATATTGAGTGTACTTTCTATGTTATATGAATGCCGTTACGTTTATACATCAAGCGTAACTAAACGACTTTGATATCGACCCGAGTGAATGGTCTTCCAATATGCGCATAGCTAACAACGTTTGTCATAAGTAGCTTCCAAGCTCTATCATGATCGACAGGTAATATGATCCGGCGTGTTAAAAATTTGTTACGGTCCGTGGATTCCCCATTGAGTGTGCTTTCTGTTTAATAATCGTGTGAATTTGAAAAACTTAAAATTCACTTTTGTCTTCGATTTATATTGTGTTAATGTAATTATTTTGTATTCGATTTATGCATTATTCAAATATTACAATATTTCAGCAGTTTTTCAAAAATTATTTGATTTCACACTTTTTTAATGGGTATATGTTGGAATTTACTCTGGATTTTACATATTTTTCTATGTCTCTATATTTGCTTGATTATTAAACACAAAAATTACATATTTGTAACATTATTGTGTGTGTGTGTGTAATTCTAAATGTAGCATACTCCATTACTTCCGTTCTATGAAATTTGAATTAATGGATACCATGTCTTCTCTTACGAATTTCGAATGCAATGCATCGGTAGGCAACGTCCCTTACATCTATTGATTACGTAGCCGAGGAATGAGTAGGTTAAATGTAATGCGCTTGTATTTCTTTTATTCATGTAAAAAAAATTTGAGAAATATTCCCCTAACCATAGTGCATTGCGCGAATCTTGAATAATTTGCCGTTTCGTTTCTCCATTAATCAGATGCGGACAATAGAAAGAAAAGATTAAACAACTTGTATACATCAGAAATAACTTTTTATTGTACAACTCTATGGATTAATATTCTTCATTTTTGTACATATATGGTCATGTAATTTCGTTTAATTAGCTTTTCATGAAGTTTTGAATTGTATATTTATTAAAGACTTCTACACTTTAAAAACTGCGTCTTCTGTCATATTACTATCTTGAATGTTGTGATTTCCATAATTTATTGAAAATAGCGTTTCGTTATTTATAACGACAATGACGCCTTTGTTTTCTAAATAAATTCAGGTTTGTTACACAATCTTAAACAAAGAGCAATGGCACGACTGTGATAATTTTTTTAATATCACTGTTTTGATCTAAAAATAATATTAAACTGTTTTATATAATATGTTTCCGCAGAGTTAAGATACAGACTGTAAATTTTAATTTTATTTGTAGATAAAATCGAAATTTTTGCTATACACGACTGGGAATGACAAAAGTTGTTTGATCACTTAATCTCGATGCACTTTATAGTGAAACAAGGGAAACAAATAAGCACCAGATACATAATCTGTTCTGAGCACATGCATTACAAATTGTCACGGGGCACGAGCACCGTGAAAGTGCATAATTGTACACTCGGATGCATGTAAATGATACATGGTATAATGGATACGGGCAATCGTCAGTGCCTCGCTGCCTCGCTGCTTGATTATTGTCGCGATATCAACGTCGTTTGTCATGTCGGTCTGCTTATGTTAAAAGCACCGTTAAGAAGTCCGCCGATATTTTAATTAAGAACATATATCAAACACTTAACTTTTTCAAACCAAGCTCTGTATTAGTTTAATCACTCGTAAAAACAATCACCCTTCATGTTACGTTTGACCACATGAGGCACGGAATTTTAGAAAATAAAAATACCCCCATTGTACAGAAAATTTTAATATTCAAAAAGAAACAAAATTGGAGTCTTTTTAAAATAATAAGCATATGCAAAAATATAAATAATTGAATTCTGTTATAAAGTGAGATATTTTTTAAACCACCGTGCTGTAAAGATTTAAAGCAGGTAAAAACTAAAACTAGGAGGTTATCCAGATTATCATATTAGGCGACATTGTTTATTTAGTAGCGATTTAAAGGTTTAACGCAATTTTTTCTGTTTACATTACCAAATATCAACAAATATATAGTGTTAATTTATGATAAACTTAGTAGCAGCAGTTAAGATTTTCCAAACTGGTAATGAAAAAAAAAGTGTTTCACGTCGGTTGTTGTAAGATTTTTGTCAATGATATTGCTTATTAGTGCCAAAGAGGCATTGGACCATCCAAGCGCTCAATATTATTTGTTAAAACTACAGCTAAATTAACTCAACTATTGTATCCGTTCAGGTGTATCCGTGCATTTTGTATGTAATGAAACGTAATGAAAAGTATTGAGTTGATGAAAAAATAAGTTGGTCTTTTTTTATATATTACATGAATAGAAAACAGACCAAAGATTTGTTTTGCTATATTCAGAGCTATTTAATTGAAATACAAATGGCGTTGTAAGATAGATAGTGAATGGTTATAGATACTGACGACTGTTATTAAAAATTAAAATTTACAATGCGCTACTATTCGAATTTACTGTAATATATGATTTTTATTGATTTTCAAAAATTAAGCAATGAAAAAAAGTATTCTAGGTATTTGGCAGACATGATGAATGACATTACTACTGTCGATATCTACAATTTATAGAAATCATGAAATAGTATAAACTATACCTTTATCTCCAACAGTGTTCTCCAGATTTACGAAAAACATCATTCTACGCAGGGTTTTATTCTTATTACCTTTTGATAAACTATCTTGTATATATAAAATTTATAGTTTTATCTCTCAATTTAAATCTTTTCTTCTTTTATAATCGTAATATTATATTACTGTTCGGAATCGTGACTGCTGGTGATATTGACGACATGCTCTTAAAATTAATATATAGCTGCAACGTGTAGAGCAGCAAAACTGTAATACCTAAGTTCTTGGTCATTTGATCTTAGCCATCTGATTTTCTAAAGATGTTGTAGAAAGATTTTTGCGTGCGATGTTTAATATATACGGCTGAAAAGATTTTATTTTCAATTTATTCTTAAACAGTGTTTATCATCTCAACTTCTTGTTTGTATGTTAAACTAGCGTTGTAACTATAAATGCGGTCCTAGTTTGTAGAATTATATCATTCGAAATATTTGCATCGTTCACTATCGTAACACTTTCGAATGGTTAAATAAGTGGGTCCTATAGGGAATAACAACTCGGCGCATGACAATAGAGTAACGCATTCAATATTAATTGCTGGTTTTGTTGTCGAGTCTGCTCACGTATGTATTGCATCCTTTACACGAAATAACGGGATGGTTTATGGGTCATTATTAGTTCAGTGGGTGGGGAATTTAGAACGGATGTGGACAAAAACTTAAGTTCATTTAATGTGCTTAGAAATAATTTTTATAAAACGTAATATTAAAATGATTTTCTAATCCGTAACTCTTACGCCGCTTGATAAAATAATTACGAATAACTTTCACTACAATTATTTGTTTACTTTCATGATAGTTTTAGATTAGAGATTTATTATCATCCTAAGAGTGAGTTCTAATTATTAACATTAATGTTAAAACCGATAGATATTAATTATGTACAAATACAGATTGAATAATCTCTGGAATAGTGTCATTGACCTTTGTTTTGATTGTACTAAATTACATAAGTGGCTACTTGACTTTCGATACAATTTTAGCCTGTTCTCATTTGCGTGAGTTAATCTAAAATGGAAGCTGTCATCGCCCACCTTTGCAATGAAGTTAAAATGGACATACGTTTAATTTCCTGGAAAAGACACTTTATGGATTACGAATGTTAATGAATGCAAAACGAAAACTCACCGGGTGGTATTGAACATTGAAAATTTCGAATAAATCTACGTCTACAAGTTTATTTATATAAGCTCTATGATAGCCGGAGCAACATTCTTACTATGTTAACACCCAAGAATTCGATCAGCTTAAGTAGAACATGATTACTATGATGCAAAAATTTCCACAATTCCTCTCTCTATTCATACTGTTAACAAACAAGTCGTACGGATCGTCAACTATTAATAGGCAATATCCTACTCGCATTTTCTATGGACCCGTAAATAGTTACCCAGGCGCCTAGTGACTCCTGACTTTAACGCATAGATTCAATCTCGGAGCAATCTTCGATCACAGTAATTACCATGATCACACGTACTTAATTTGATAACTAAGAACATTACTTCTCATAGGAGGTTCGACGTTACCGGAATCGATCTTTCTTGAGTAACAGTGCTAATCATAGTCTTTCTTTTGTAAAAGTAAAGAAAGTATAAAAGATTGGATTATAGCCCTAGTGTAACATATCAATATTATGCATTTATTGGATATGGTATTTAATAATTTTATTATTATTAAAAAACATATTTTCACTGCTCGTGATTGTCAACAAAAAATAAATGAGTATCACCTTATTTTTTTATCTTTCACTTCCTATTTGTATGAAACGAGTACATAGAACATAATAAATCGACCGTGTTTAGGTACTATCTAATGTTAGCTGCTAAGTACCAGGGAAAGGCTAGATCTCCTGGCATCTCAGCAGGGTTCGTGATCGGTCGCTCCTCCTAGCTTATTGGCAATCACGCTCCCATATTAACTAGCGTTCTTAATAAAGATATAAATTACGATAACTTCATTAAATCGCTTATCAGTAAACGATATGTCCGTCTGATTCGATCTTACAATTTTCAAAGAGACTTGTAATTTCTTATAGAACTTGAATCAGTATCGAAGCTTTTTATATAATAAAATGATATCTATGTCCTTCACAATTAAATTAATTTTTCATAGGAATAAAATATTTAAATTGTTTATTATTTACTATTTTGTGGATGTTTTTATTAGGTGAACCTTTTCCTTTCTACTACGCTGTGTATAATAAGAAATTCACTACGAAGCTAAACTGTTGTTCTATTCACTAAACTGTTAAAGAGGTTTCTTTTTCTCGCTAAAATACATCGTGATGAGATCGAATGCATAAATAAAGTAACTGTCACTTAGCCCGTTAGCCTGGGCAATGTGGATTGGACGAGCAGCCGTGATGCGCTGTATTCACGAAATGGAAGCGATTCTCACGAGACTGCATGGTTCTCGGTCGACACTCGCGCTATATTGCAAACTATCACGTCAACTGACTGGCACTTTACAAAGTGATGAGTCTAGATTAAAAGGTTGCTTGCTACGTTTGCTTAGTGATGTTGCAGTAAGTATTTGAGTGGCATCAATTTTTACCACTCGCGGACATTTGAAACATTTATTACGAGAATATTATCAGTACTTTTATATAATATTATCGTGGGTTCCAAGAGAACATTCTTACAAATACAATGCAATAAAAATGGGATATTAAATTATGATTGTTATGTTATTATTACAAAAACTTGTATGCATAATTCAAACTATTTTAACACGTTCACGATGGCGCCCATATTTTTTGTGTCTCCCTGTTGGGCAGCAAGTATATTCAACGAAAGGTTTATGGACGATTTTGTATAGTAAAGAAAAGTAATGTTAAATAAATACATAAAATATATAATAACCATATGATCCCTGTTTTAATAGTATGTAATACATCCCTGCCTACTATTTTAAACTATTTACAGTTAAAGAGATTCAAGGTAGTGAGCGTATCATTGGTGTATTGTACTTACCGCCTGATGAAAGATTATTGTGACCCACTGGTGGGTCATAGTGCCCCCACGGGACAGGCAAGATTGACTTACAAGAAGGTCACGCCTACAACGTATTACGCTAATAACTATAATAGTTATACGGTAAATAACCGTTATTTAATCAGATTGTAATGTTTGCGCTTCCGACTTTTTGTTTGTTTGGTATCAAATCAAGAAATCGAGTCCGAACTGTCGTAATGCTGTTACTTATATTGCCTTTGCGGCTAATGCGACTAATAAAATATACTAGGTTTATCTTTTTGTCTTTTGCAAACAATAATGAGATTGATGTCAAATAGATAGTAAGACAATTATAAGCTCTTGATAAGCTACCCAGAAATTAGTGTAATCTACAGCTTCATAGTTATTAAAACGTATGTGCCAAATGAGGTCGTGTCAATTTTTTTATAGCAGTTAAAAAAAGAATAATCTTAAGGTTATCGTTTAACTTACACTTCACAGAAATTACAAAATTTTCTGTTAGCAGTAGAATTTTTGCTAAGAACACCCTGGATCCCGTCATCTTTCACTATAAAAAACGTACATCAAAATAGCCATTACGGAATTATGATGCCGTAGACAGATGAGCAAGTACGCAACGTTAAACAGACTTTTTTTGGTCGGGGATTAACAAATTGAATGTAGATATCATTTTAATGTAAATATTTTCCATAAATACCAAGTTCATTATTATAGTGTAAATAACCAGATTTGAGTTAACAGTTAAAATGCTATTTGTTGTGTAGTAGAAAGAACATTAAAAGATTTGCCTGTTTACAATGTAATAGTAAAAAAAAAACTTTAAATTGAGCGAGTTGAAAGATGATAAACATTACAACGAGAAATCGCTGCTATTGAATTTGAATGTCGTTGATTACATTTCTTTGAATGGATTGAATCGTTGTTACCTATCAACTATTCGAAATACCCCTGTTGCGATTGACAGTCGTGTTTATCAAATGAATTGCAAAAATGTGTCGATAGTAAAATGGCGGAACAAAACTAAAGAGAAATAAATTTCCTGGGAATTACTATTAACACTTTTAAAGTTGTCAAATCAGATTTTTTTAATTATCTTGTAGATTATAGATTTATTTATGTAACTAGCTGCAATTATCTGTGGTCTTTTCTAGTAGTGACTTTTTCCGATATGCAAAGATTAATTGACTTACATTAATTAATTTTTAATTGCCAACTAATCGTAGTACGAAAGCCGTAAACCGATATATTATAAACATCTTTAATAGTGCTTTATTTATAGTAAGGCTTAAGACAGATTTATTTTAAATGTTCATGGTTGCGTTTCGAACATGAATTGTATTAAAACTATGAGAGAGAATATTGACAAGCAATCAAATGGACTTATTTTTCACACAAAATGTTAATTCAGTTTTGCGTTTCATGGTTGAATATCCGTACAAATTTATTTATTTGTGTTTTAAACCACTAACATCAACAGCTGTAAGACATCTAATGCTAGACTTTTTTGTGTGTTTATATTACAATTTATGTAGATTACTCCTACACATTTCTATATATATTTTTTTGACTTTGATGGTAGGAAATTTATTACGGTTAAGCTTTTCTATTTTCACGTGAATAATCAGTAAACAATAAATAAAGTAAATAAGGTTTTTGTATAAAATTTAATATTTTAAAGATATCAGAAAAGAGAAGTAGAGAAATAATAAAATAATTATCTACATTTCCATAGATGGAAGTATTATGTACTTGTATACTATATTATGTCTTACACAAATTATGATTTTATTATTATTAATTATTTTAAACTTCCGTCATTATCTACCTCGCATGCTTAGTATTTTATTACTTCTCGTTGGCTTACATTATACTAACACGTTGCGACCGCGGAAGTCTCATAGGTGCACTGCGGTGGGGTCGTCAACACGTTTGGAAATAGATTCGAACTAGACGCGGAGACGTTACCGCGTGGTCTGAAATAGTTGCGACATGTGTGAAGAAGCGGTGCGGTTTGTAGATGATTGGTGGAGTTACTGAATATAATGGGGTTTATTAAAAAAGTTTTAACATGTATAACAACAAAATGTCATGACTTCTCGTAATGATATTGGACTGGTTAGGATGTTTGTACTACACCATATTGCGCTCAGCCCCCTAGAGATACAAGTAGACAACATAGTAAAAATAGTGTACTATATAAATAATAAGAGTTACATTATGCATCCGTGAAGGACTGCACTGATCGTTGATTTTTTTTTTGTCTTAGGACCGGGATGCTAATCATTTATATAGCCATACTCTTCTTACGCCAATGAATTTACTAGTCACAGAACCGTAGAAAAAAAAATGTGTTATAGTTTACGGTGTTATGTATATGATCTGCCGTTAGAGAGATTATAATACTAGTTAAAAATAGTAAAATATGTTTATATTATAATTAAAATATTGATGTATTTTATTATACCAAAACACGCAAATAAAAAAAAAACACCCTACATGTGGTGTTTTTTTTTATTTATACAAATAATAACACGTGTACACGTCTTATTATTTGTATAAATTTTGGTACGTGAACTATTCAGGAAATATATTTAGAACGATAAATTATAACCATAAGTGTTTTTTAATTTGTTTTATGCAGCAAATTGAAGGAAAAGAACAATTTAGGGATAATTTGGAAGCAGATCACAGAGATAAAAAATAAAAATAAAAACAGTTTATTATTTATATTGTATAGTTTGGGGCAGCTTTTTTTAAGATTCAACAGGGTACAGGGTAGATTACATCAATGTACATTGCATTATAATGAATCAATAAAATTAGTACTTTGTTTATGTAATTTTCATTACATGAATTATAACAGAAGTAATATATTTAATTACCAGAGATAATATGAATGCATTTATATTTTATTTATTTATTTAAAAACTTTCTTTTACACAATTTATTGTAACAAGGGTGGACTTAATGCCTTTGGGCATTCTCTGCTAGTTAACCCTGGGTGAGGCAAAAAAGTTGTGTGGTAAGGGTAAAACATTTTGTTAAAGAAAATATATATGTAAAAACTTATTTAAACATATAAATAAATAAAAGAATAATAAAGTAGATAATATTTACATACAAATAAATTGACAATTTTATATAAGTATTATACACACAATTTGATAATAATATAGTAAATAATATAAAAACAAATAAAAGTATTAATTAATATAAATAAACGTGTACCTATGGCTACATAATGGAAATCAGTTTCTGTCCAAGTTGTCAATTTTGAAATAATAGCATTTGAGGTTCCACTTAAATACAGTTTTATTCGTTGCATTCTTAATATCATCGGGAAGGGAGTTCCAGAACAGTATCGCCTGCACTGTGAAAGAAGCGTGGAAAAAAACAATTTTGTTTTGAGGAATTCTAAGACATAGTCTATTAGAAAAGCGAGGTTCCTTAATAAGGGAAGAATTTAAAAATTTGACTTAAGATATTGAAGAGAATTAAGGTCAAATAAGATAGAGAAAAGCATAAGTAGTAATTTCGAGCGTGATGCTCGAGATTACTTTGACGTATAGATAGCCATTCGAGCTTTGAACGATAAAAAGAAATATGATCATATTTACGTAAATTGAAAATAAAACGTATACAGTTATTTAAGAGGCGCTCCAACTTTGTTAGAAAATTTTGTGTTACATCAGGGTAGCACACATCTCCATAGTCGATAAGGGTTAAAATAAGAGACTGAGCAAGCATGACTTTGATCTTAAGGGGAAGGAAAATTTTGAGACGATATAAAAAACTCAAAATGACGATGACTTACCGACAATGTCTGCAATTTGTGGGCCTCAGCCCATCTGGCTATCCATCGTTATTCCTAGGTTACTCATAGATTTAACAAAAGGTATAAATATTCCATCATAACACACAGAAGAAAGCTTTCATAGTCAATCCGTACAAGTAAACCCGGACTTCTTACAATCATTGCTTTACACCGAAAGCCCATGACAATGGAACCGATCTTTAATGGCATCCAGGTTGTCATTAATAGTTTTAATAGCCTTATCAATTTTTTTAACATCGGAATGCACATAAAGCTGTAAGTCATCTGCATACAAGTGGTAGGAACAACTGAGAACTGAGGATATAGCGTTTATAAACAACGAAAATAATATTGGAGAGTATACCGCCTTATGGCACACCGGTATTTAGATCAGCCCAAGAAGAGAAACGCGATCCCAAACGGACTCATTACTGCCGGCCTCGAAGATAGGACGTGAACCATTCCAAAGTCATTGCCGAGAATCTTAAGTAAGCAAGGTGGGATAAAAGGATATCGTGATCAACTGAGTTAAAAGCGTTTGAAAAATCAATAAGCACTACCACTGTTAATGTTTGTCGTCCATATTTTTCTTTAAATCGTTTGTAACTTTTATCAATGTACTACTGTGACCAGAACGAAACTCAGACTGCAATTCATTCAGTAGGTTATGTTTTTCACTGAATGTGGAAACTTGCTTGTGAACACCGGTTTCAAGAACTTTGGAAAGAAAGTGTAGAATGAAGATCGGACGAAACTGATTAGGAATTAACGGATTAAATACTTTGGGAATTGGCAGGACATAAACCTTTTTCCAGATGGATGGGTACAGACCAGAATTTTGTATCTACATTTTTGAAATTGAGCGGAACATGGAGGTAATTACTTACTTCATAATTATTTTTCATTTTATACGAGTAAGTAAAAGCATATCTATTTTGATATAAGCTTTTAATAATATTATTAGTAAACCTTTCATGAATCGAATGTAATTCACATTATTTATGTGACTTTACAAGGAAATCGTTCCGGTCTACTATCTGTTGAATCGGCCTTCGTTACAGTGACATAACCGCGAGATTCACCTTTTTGTTACGAATTGAGTTCACGTGAAGTGTTTTCTACGAGCCTTCTTACGTAAGTGACAAAAACCGAGATAGATTGCTCCTCTAACAGAATATAAATTAGCACCCTTGTTATTGTCACCTTTTAGTATCTTTTGACACGTTGGCGTTAATTAATTATCCCGTGCAGATAAGGAACACTTATAAATAAATCTTTTCTTTTAAAAGGAGATAATTTTATGAAAAGTAGATATTTTATTTAACGTTGCGTATACGTTATTAGTCCTTTATATCTGTTTTGCACCCATAATTTACAATTCAATGTAAATAAATATATGTTGGTGATGCGGCAAGTACTATTCTATACTCCTAACACATTAATGCATTAAATACACAATAAAACTGTAATAATACCAATAACATTCCGATTATAAAACGAAAAGGTTTTTATCAGGCTAATGTAGTATACTGGAAGCGTCAAAGCCTTTATGAATAATAAATATGGAGTACTAATATCACTGTATCTCTGATATCGACAAAACACATCGACACGAACGAGCCGTGCCAGGGTTCGATGATCACGGAACCCGAAAATATTGGAAAAACCACAAAAGACGCATGATTGCCGTGCGTTCGAGCAATTTGTAAACGATCACAAAATACATGGTTTCGTCAAGTTTGAAGTCATAAACATGCCTAATCCTTGCAAAGTTGTAAATAGTCTTAAATAAAAATATTTTTTATGGATTATAATTTCTACTTGTTACATTTATGTATTTTGTAGATAGGGTACTTTAAGTACGACTTCTATGTTAAAGTTCTATCTCTAGTGTACGAATGGTATTGATACTATTTAATAAAACAAAAAAATAATTTGTTAATTTACGCTTTGTTTAATCGCAAATACTGCGACAACAAAATACAATCTCAATGCGTTGCGCAAATGCATGTAATGTCTAGATTTTACGGGTTCAACAGTACGACATCGAACTTATACTACTTAAAAAAAACACATATTACGTAACCAGGTGTATTTTTAAACTCTATTTATTAGTAGACGAGAGATCATTTTATGAGTGAAATTTTAAATAAATAAATATATATTTATTTAAGCGTTTATTAGATAAATTATCTCTAATTTACTATAAGGGACAATGAAGATCTTATGAAATCTTGTAATGAAAACATTACACGTTAGGAACTTAATAGTTTGTATGAATAGAAACATACCTGAAAAAAGATAACCTTTCACAATATAAAACATACTCGTAGCAGTTTCAAACAGTCTTTAGTACTGATAAAGTTATATCCACGTTAGATGTATTAAGTGTGAATAAGTTATTAGCATATTGAATTAGTTTCAAACTCGTGCAGACTCCGCTCTAATTATACTTTGTGTATGAAACAAAGGAGTACGGAGGATTGAAATATTAATTTGCAGTGTCGAACGCTTTGTGTAGAGATCGAGCATTTTGATGTTTTACAATGAATGGCAGTGTTGGTAAAGGAATAATAAACATCTTTTTTAATTTGACAAACTTAGGTTGAATAAATTATATCAATAAGAACGAGTGATTGGAAACGTATTAAAATTTTAATTCGTTTACTTTTAAATTTATTTACTGAAATACATAATGAACTTAAATTTCAACAACAGAATTAGGAGCAAAAAAATTAAGAATAGTATTAAAAATAATAAATTAAATAAGTAGTTAGTCTATCAGGATATAACCTTTATTGCTTCAAATCTGTACATTCTAAATATCTAATTTATCACAACATAAACACAAATTCAATCTGCCTACCCGCTAAACTGTCGTGACTTTGACACGAAGCAGAGTCGCAGTGGCTGGTCAAAGACTGTAAGCCCGGAGCAATGTACGTTGATTTAAATTAATTAATTTGTATATAGTGCAGACTCTAGGAATATTTTTAGTCGAAATTCTCGAATTGTATGTAAATTAAAGTTCCTTAGCTCGACTTTATAAGTTTATAAAATACGTTCTATCAATATATTAAGATTGTTCAACAAATTCTGTATAATATGTACGTGTATAATGACAACGTAGACTTAATAATTAAATCCATTTAATGTCGAATTTTTTGTTAATTATATAAGAATTTAAAATTCGAAATCTTCGATTTAAAATATTTGTAGTCTGTACTACGTACAGTTTAATAATTTCGATGAAAGTAGTTTTTATTCTTAAGGTCACTGTCAATAGTCATAGGAGTTTCATTCAGCAGCCACTCTAAATAGGAACAGTCGTAGCGTTCATTTATAACCCGGGGTAATAGTTTGCGAATGTTACTGTGGTTACCGTTTAAAAGGGTTGAATGAAGTATATTTTGAATGTACATTAGAAAGGCAGAGAAATTATTCAGATAAAAATATGTATCATGTTATGCTTCTAGGCGGAGGGATAGTAATGCTTAAACACTTCATAATGCGCAGGCGTATCGCGGATATGTTAAAGAGCTATTACATGCTTTCAAATTTACAGTTTCGCCACAGCCTTGATAGTAACAGAATATTGTTAAATATTTTCAGGTGATAATATTTTTGATATATATTCTCTCACACCACTTGTGTAATACAAATTCGTATTCACAAAATCTGTAACGAATTTTCTAAAAAAAGTCCTAAAACATGCAGCCCAAAAACTGATAAGTGATAAAATATCATCGCATTAAAAAAGCCAGGACGTGAACAGGCGGCCATTATGTCGTCCCTGCGGCGGTCTTCTGCGCTAAGGGCGTAATTGGACATTTCGAAGCACGCGTGACACATTTATGAACAGCTATTCGGAATATTTCAACAGCAAGTCAGACGTGTTGTAACGTTAGCAATAGAAGAGAAGATAAAAAACAAAAACTATTTTTGTGTACAATCTGATTCACGGAGAAATGATCAGACGTAAATTTGAACAAGATAAATTATAATTAGTTGTAAAATGAAATCTTCGCACCTTAGTTTTAAATGTACATTTTGAACCGATTGAATTTAATGATACTTATCCATCATAACCAGAATAATTCCTAAGATTAAATAATTACAGTAATAAAGTAACAATAAATTATTAGCACTACTACTAAAATAAGTCTGACTATTATATAGACCGAAGTAAGGTAAGACTGATGGTAAATTAATATAACATTATACATCATGACATAAAAAAATGTGTATACAAAATTTGTTTTAATAGTTATCAATAAATTATTCGACATTTAGGAGTCTGACAAAATATACAGCACTAAAAATATAATTGGTTATCCTTTCTTTTTTTTCATATAAATTATGTATGTGAAAGTTATCTTCGCTGGTATTGGGTTGTGGATTACTGCTAACGATAATTTGAAATATAATGTGGTTCCATGATTACATTCCCTTTACGCGTAGCGGCGTCATTATCGCGCTTCAAAGTACAGATTATTAAGTTCAGTTATTGCATTCGATAATTGCAGCGATATAAGCAGACAGTTAAATGAGAGCACCGCGTATACAATATTTAGAACATTTGCAACTTTCACATCATAAAATAGTTTAAATAACAGATATGTTACAATTCAAAACAAAAACTATTTATTTATATTAAACTCTAACTGGAACTAAAATTCTCTTTATCAAGTAGGTTTTCTACAATCACTTTTAATCGTCAATTGTTTAATTACTATCAATTTGCAATGCACCTCCTCTGAGACGAACTGACAAAAAATCGTACTTACAAAATTTAGAAATACAGAGTGCACCAATTAAACAGAGCAATTAATTTCTAAACGTGCTTTTTCTTTAAATAATCATCTACGCAATATGTTTTTTCTTTAGCATAAAATGCTTTTTACAAAATATTTACCTTTAACAATAAATAAATTAATTACATCGTTGGGCAATATGTTGTAGAAACGTATACGCTAATCCTTAAATGAGTTCTATGAAGATCACAACTTTTATTAAATCCCTCGGGGGCCCGATTTTATAGATAGCCCGAAAAGCTCGTTTCTGGTGAGCGAATATATATCAATGTCCGTTACCTTATCTCACAATAGTATGCAATACACCATGATACTATGAAAATATCTGAAATAAACTATTCTCGTGGTGTCAACGTCAGTTAAATGACATATTTCCCTTATGGCGTAGACTGCGGAGCTGTGTCCACTCAATAAATTTTCTTTAGATAAACCCCACTGTAATTTAGAATCTAATGTTACCACCTACCGTTAGCTTTAATAACCATTTCCTTTTCCTCAATTTTTAAAATGATTATAGTTTAGTTTTAACTTGTTTCACATTTTTTGTTATAAATCGTGTTAGATATTTAATTTTACTCGATTTAAGATTACTCGTGCCAGCCAGTTTTTTTTTAACATTTACTCAATTGCTTCCAAAAAATTTATTGTTTAATAATTGGCAATACTTAAAAAAAAAGTTAATTTAAAATCGAAACGATACGTACAATTGTTTCTAACTAGACCACCTAATTTAAAAAAAATTAAGTTACAGACAATCTGTCTTTATCGTTTTTTGTTTAACATTTTAATTTTGAACTTAAAAATATGCATAGAAAATGCAAAACATAATAATAGATCATCATCAGCGTATATCAATCCGCTGCTGGATATACACCCCTCCTCCAAGTGTACGCCATTGAGCACGATCTTCGGTCACCCTCTTCCAGTTTTTGATAATAGATAATGGGTCATAATTAATATAGTCAAGAATTATGTTGTATTGTTTGTGGAAGATTTCCCCCAACCTAGACACCATTGATTTGTAAAAATATATTAATGTTAGGGTATGTATACATATATAAATATATGAATAGTCGTCTTATCAAGTGTTTTGGTAAATGCTTTAAATATTTTAAAAATTTTATTAAAAATTTATTACAAGAACATTTTCAATTTGCCGTTGATCTGAAAAAAGACCGATGCATTATAAATTTTATGGTGATAGTTTCATGGGCAGCGTCTGTAACGACGTAATTAGAGAAAAGTTGAGCTTTCACTTTTTTACCTACTTCGGAGTCGAAACGTTTTTGGTGCGAAACATCTAGAGCGCGTCTGGTGAAATACCGTTTCTTATCGCCACCTCTTTTGGTGGTCATTGCAACTACTGAAAAGAAAAACGAAGTGTTTACGGAGACCAATCAAGTCTCCTTATCGACTTCACATATCTGTGTTCATATATAGCTTATAATATTGACTGCCCCTATGACGCAGTGGTTTTCCGCTTGCCTTGTAACGCGGTGGTCACAAGTTCGATTTCCGGGCCACAGGTGTAATGGATTCTGGATGTTATTATGATTTTTTGAAACAGCTTTGCTAGCTACAACCCGCAATGCCAATCTGCCGCCATAATAGCATTGCAGGGTTTCGGCACTCATACTCGTAAGTATTATGGGTGAACCCGCTTTACCATCTAACGCCTCTTTGTCACTTATAATGGATCGAGGTGAAATTTTAACCCATAACCGTTAAAAAAAGATTAAGCTGTTAAGTAAGGAAAATCGTTTGTCATCAGTAAATTAAAATGAAGAAGTTTTTTTTTTTATACAAATATTTATATGGTATATATTTTTGATGTTATGGCAATGTATTGGACAGCAGTAAGGTTATCTAAATATATATGAGAACATGTATATATTTTTAAACTGTCGTTAAGTGTACGTACACAACAATAAGTTATTTAATTAAAGTAATAATAATTAAAAAAATGTAAAATCTTACCATACTTGTTAACATAATTTCTAATTATTGTTTTTCGTTTATTTATAGGTACGTGACCCCGCTGGTGCCAACGCGTAAAAGCAAACGGTATTTTATCACTAATATATATATATATATATA
>DWQX01001079.1:0-31724 GCA_018245475.1 Pharmacophagus antenor
TTTTTACTTTAACATAACAGAAATATAAATATGTATCTAATAAAATATATAAAAATAATGTAATAAATGTTCGCGCATTTATATTTAAAAAAAAAAAACAAATCTCTTAATTTTTACTGTTTATAAAAAATGCCACGGAGTTGCTGGTGAGTGATATGAAATTTTTTGTGGAATGCAAAAGGTTAATATCGTAATCAATAATATTAGTTTTTTGTAAAAAATTAATAGTTAAATCGAACACAACCAAACATATACAGTTTACTTGATTACATACCTTTTTATCTGTCAATACGAGGATCATATTCGATATGTAATGTTTAATAAACTGTTGCCTGGCAATTAGCGTTAAGATAATGTTAACAATATTTGAATATTTCTCTTGGTTAAGTCTTTAAACAACGTAACATATTTCTAACTTTGAAATATATTACATATAATTTTCTAATTATTACAGAATAAAAATCAAATTAAATCAGTGAATAGCTTATAAATCATTATTTTATATGGACAAACATTTTTAAATCCCTGATCTTCTTTCCAGAATACGAAATGATTTAGTTTCGTCTATTCTTAGATATTGGCGCAATCTATATGATTGGAAACGCCATTAAACAATCAACTGAACTGACTCATTCTCTATATTCTTCCATATAACTTTACGATTATTTTAAAAGCCAGAGATTTCTAACAAAAATAAATGATTTAGAAATTTAGAATGAGTTTTCATATTTTTTAAATAATATTTAAAACATCGCTCTATTAATGTATATATACAAGTGTACATACACTTATGATGGTAAAGTGACAACCTTATTGGAATGTTTACAAAAATTTCATATCGTATCGGGCCCAAATATAAAAAAGTATAATAACTTCTTTTTATATAAAACCCACATTGAAAAAATTTCAACACTCCACAAATATATATTTATCCCGAATTTAAAGTAATGACTAGGTTAGGTATGCTTAAGATAATTTAGGATTGTGTTGTTAAAGCATCTTTGTGGTTTTTCATGTACAAATTCAATTAAATCCTTTTTAAAATAAATTATGCGACGCTATTAAAGGATCCTTTGAAAATACTTTTTGATATATTATGCTATGTTTATGGAATTAATGAAAGGATATTGTACTGCTCGTCATATGTTAAATTACATATTGAATGTGTAATTTCATTGTAGAGTACTTACTACAGCGTATACTAAAATTATATTTTATGCAGGCGTTCATTATGAGAGCTCTAATCTAGTCCATCGTTTATTAAGACAACGCGATTACCTCTTTTGTAGTACACGTTTGAAATAAAACTATACATGATTATTTCGAGACATCAATCATGGCAAGACATGTTGTATATACAAATAATACTAGACAATGTTATGCCATTTTGAGACTAGTAGCAGACGGTTAAATAAGTATTTTAAATAAATATTTGAATATTAATATAAAATCTGCTAAAAGAAGTCTTCTTAATGAATCATTTCGATTCAAAAAGTACATTTGGACCTGAGGTAGATTTATCTATCGCTACAGAATTCCACTATCATTATTGGAGGGCAAGAAGATTTTTAATATTTTCTTGTAATTAATATTAAAATGTAAAAAGATCGTGAAAAAACGAAAATATGTTTGTTAAGTGTGTACATACGTATTAATTTAAATAGAAATTAATCGCATATCTCCTAACGAGTATGAAAAGTGTACTTGAATCCAGGGGATATGTCGAAACACGCTTTTATAACAACATTACTAATATCATGTATACATCAAAGAGGTTATTTTTCTCTATCCACTATAACCTAAAGATTTTCAAAACGTTACCTTGTACGTTTTGAGCTCTATAGGTTCCAAATAGATATCTTCTAGACCTGACAGGGATTTGTAAGTTTTAAGCCCAGTCAGGCTGACTGAAGTAAGATTTTTGATATGAAGTCCATTGAATCGAGTCTTTACTGAGAATGTAGCAGATTTCCGCGGGCGAGATTCGATGGAGCAGCTGAGTGCCGGTCTCTGCAGCACCATGTAACACGTGTTGCTGGGGAATTGTTCCAGAACACTGTCAGTGATTGTGCGCAACGTCAAAAGATGAATGCCCGGCGGGAAGTCCTCAACGAACGACTGATATTTCTTTACTTGTATGTCTCCAACTTCACTAGTGTCAATCAAGTAAATATTTACCGGGTAGTTCAGACACCGACTCAAATAATCGGCGGTTTGCGATGGTAATTTATAATCGGTAATCTTTTCGTTAGGCTTAAAAAATCTTTCGTGCACGCGTTGGAAATTTTCATCGGTATCTCTT
Source organism: Pharmacophagus antenor (assembly GCA_018245475.1). Lineage (NCBI taxonomy): Eukaryota > Metazoa > Arthropoda > Insecta > Lepidoptera > Papilionidae > Pharmacophagus > Pharmacophagus antenor. The sequence continues at coordinate 2,303 of DWQX01001079.1, forward strand.
TTGGCTCTTTCGTAATTTGTTGGCTCCAAAATGAGCCAGTTGTGAAAAATGGTGGGTTTATTGTCAACCACACCCTCGCCGATGCCGCGGAAGTCGTCGTAGAGTGTTCGTCTATCGAGCATCACTTCAAGGCGGCCAGGTTCGAAAGCGGACGCACCCTGTGCATGATCCGTAATTAAAGTCATCCTCGTGTCTTCATCTTGAATCCACGCCATAGTTGTAATAGGGTAATAATTAGCTTCAATACCCAATTTGTCTATTTTAATTCTTTTCTGATATTGGAAACCATTCTGATCGGTGTAGAATTCCGACGGCTCGCCATTTTGTATGTCTGTCTCGATACGCATATAGAGTTCGGTTTCCCTGTTCTTGGGAGGGTTTTCAAAGTCGACAATGTTTTCGATTGATATAGCGTGCAAAAGCGCGGAGTCTTCGACATTGTAAATCGTGACGGCATGGCTTAAGAAAGGTAAATAGAGCGTTATTATTCTTGTAGATACTGGTCCAGACACAATTATAATGTTATCATCTTGGAGGCTATTCCAGTTCGAATATGGGTTGAGAACGTGTTTTTCTGGGGCGTCGTAATCTGGCATAAAGAGATAGGCTCCCGAATGCCTTTGAGCGCTCTGGTAGGCGCCAAATTGTATTTCCACTATGTTCTTCCTGTTGACGTCTTTTCTGTATACTTGTTTCAAAAATCCGCTATTCCTGTTAATGAGTAATTTCAAAACCGAGTTTTCTAGTTGAATGTCTCCTGGCATCATTTTCTTCGTAACAAACGTGGACGGTTTATCAGAATCACTACAATTGTTACAGAACACGAGACTATGGTGGGATTTGTTCGTATGTTCCTCCAATTTGTACGTTACCGTGGTCAGCGCCGGGAGCGTTGCAACAAACTGGATCTCATAGTTTTTAGTACTTATCACGCGCTTGCCGTCCTCTAACACATCTATGATAGGAGTTATTTGGTACAGCACGTGCTGTCGCGTCCTGCTATCGTAAACTCGGATGTTCGTAGTGTTAGATCTTACTGTTATAACTTCAGTGCGTTCTTCCGCTATAGGATTGAAGAGAACAACTTTCTTCCGATCGATCAAAGAAACCTGAAGTTTTTTGACTGGCGTTCCATAAGTTTCCCATTCCACTTCACTCTGCAAAATATTTTGAGTGTGCAACTTATCATCCGGAAACATAATAGCACTGAGAGCAGCTTCCTGCAGACGTATACAGTGATACAAACTTGTGAACAGTTTGGTGCCGTAATCGTTCATAACGTTAGCCTTCGAAGTACCTGTGATGGCATCGTGGTGCTGGAATAATCCCAAATTCCTTCGCGCATTAATCAATTGCTCATAATTTTTTTCCAATCTTTTCTCTGAAGAAGCAAGCTTGGGGTCACTAGACTGTTTTATATAGTTAGAAACGAGAGTGAAAATAATTTCCGATGTTCGTAACTGATGTTCAAATTGTCGGGCGAGAAGTTTGATGTAGGGCCGTGTTGTGTAATAACCAGACCAGTATGCAGGTTTTCCTTCACTAAATATGTCGGAATAGACAAAGAAATCACCCTTCAGTGTCGGTATATTATTCTTCAATCTTTGCTTTATGGCATTGAAATAATCATGCGGGGTACCAAATTGAACATCAGCATTAAACATATGCTTGTGACTGTTGATATAATTAAACATTTTCATATAATTTGTGTACTGAGCGTCAAACTCGACATCAAATTCATATCTGAAGTCGTCACCAAGAGGCACCAGCACTACATTATGGGGCGTTAGTGATCCGATGCGTTCGTATTCTTCTATCAATGTTTTAGCCTTGCTGTGAAGGTTATGTTCGGTAATATCTTCATGTTTGGCGGTATACTCTGAATATTCACCCGGAATTTTACGGAAGTCATAGCTAAGACAAATAGACGGATGTGGGCCGCAAGTGCTTTTGATGGAATATATGTCGAACGGCTGGTTATGAACTACTAAGGACGGCTTTTTAGTATTCCATCCTGGTATCCAATAGAACTCTTCAATCTGTCGTTCGGCAAACCACTGTTTCCATGCATAATGGATGCGTTGGATAATTGCCCCTTCTAATCCGCTTTGGTCTAGTAGATATGGTACAGTCGGTCCATGTCCGAAAGGATCTATAGACCAGCCAATTTTAGGCGTCACCCCAAGGTTAGTTTTTACCCAATGGTGCCCTAAAATATAAGGTTAATATTATCAATATTATAATTTACAGATTCATAATGATAGGATTAAATAACACAAATTAGAAAATAGCACGATCAGATCGCCTAGCAGAATAAACTGGCAACCAACGATAAAGAGATGTGCTATCTCTGTATTATCAATCATCTGTGTAAGAGTTTATTAGATCCAAGTTATGCCTAATCATAATTTCTATTTCGTAAATTGAAAACTCAAATAATTTAAAATAAAATAAAGATGTTACAGTATTATGAAGACGGGAATCTGTCCAATATAGTGGTGTAGTTTACGTCAAAGTTAGATAAATTCGAATATCATATTCATATAAAGTTTACCTGCAAACTATGTAATTGGAGGAGATATATTGAGGCTGCACACATAACTTTTTACTATCCATTAAACATTTTATAATAAACTCTTTAAATTTATTTTAAATAATTTATAAAATATAAATGAGCTAGTCCCTTTCAGTTTTAGAAAAAATTAACTGGTAATACCTTCGATAAATTGGTCGACGAGTGCATAGACGTGGGTGCAGGCTTCGTCGGGCATGACCCAACCGCCAGTGGTAATTTCAAGACGTCCTTCTTTTATAAGTTTTTTTAGAGCCTGTGAATGAATGAATTGTAAACTTGGTGTAAAATATATTTAAAGCAAACTTGAAAATTAATAAATTTTCGCACGTTTGTTACAAACAAAATAAATGATTTCGAAAATACTACCTTTTGTTTAACAGGGTGTGAAGTCTCCCACCAAGCGTTAAGAAATGACATCTCGGTCCAAATGAACGTCATATTCGGATGTTGGTTTAATTTGAGCACGATGTTGTTTATTATGTTCTTGGTTTTCCATTCAAAATATTGCTCAAATGTTTTCAACCAGCCAGGATCATTGTGCGAATGAGGGACAACAAAAACCTACAATTTTAAAGAGATAATTGAAATGGGATACACTTTTGATACTGGCATTTTATTCTCATTGTTTGGAATTTAGTAACAATATAGAACACACATCTATGTTATAATCTAATTGCAAGTCTTGTAGCAAACTTTTACCTATAATATTACCTTCAACGTAGGTCGACGGGAGTCATTGCGAATCTTCTCATATCGGTCCTCAAAAGATCTATCCCAAAACTCCTTAGTGCGAAGCCAGCTTGGCTATAAATAAAATAATATAAAGAATATTTTTTTAAAGACTAATGTGGTGTTAATAAGAAAATTTTGATGCGCTTTTGGTGCGCTACGATAAAAATACATTCTCAGATCAATGTTACAAAAATTTTAAATGTATCGATATATTTACGTGACCTAATTAAACCGTCAACAAAATTAAGTTTATATTTATAGTACAAAGTACGAATAAAGCTAAAGTAATTTAAACATAGCTTCCTGTAGAGTTGCGATGCCCGGATATTGAAGTGCAGATAAACAAAGTCAGCTTGTGCAAGCCGAAAGCCATGCTTTATAAACGACCGTCTGGGCACCTAGGTAGCTTTGCAAGAGATGTAATTTCTATTCAGATGCTGGCACAGACAAAATTAACTTGCAGCAACAATCAAATTATTAATAAGAAATACATTTTATTAACAAAATAACGATAAAATAATTTTGTTGATTAAAATTTTGTTTAAATATTAGTTTATTTCCTATGTTTATTGTTGCATATAAGTTTCAAGAGAAACTTGCATTTAGGACCGTGTTTCATACATCATAAGGCAACAATGTGAATAAGTTCTTAATATATGATATGCAGTTTCCGTAATGTGGCTCATGTATGTACACAGTCACACAATCTACTGATCGCCTTGAAACATAAGATGATAAATCTCATTAGTTTTAACATAATAAATTTAGTTATATCATTTCAATTTCAATGGGAACAATGGTCTTTATACAACACTACAGTGTGACAAAATTAAAGGAACATAATCAAATTATGAGACCTATCTTTATTGCTGGGTAATAAAAGTCTTTGTTTTATGTTTTTGGACAGTACCAAGTTAGCAAAGTTGACGTAATGAATAAGTAATAAATAAGCTGTAAATTATTTACCTCTTTATACTATAAACGGGATAACGTGGTTATCAAAAAAAATCAATGATAATATTTTTAATCTTCGACAAGGAGGTTCTATGTTCTATTAATATCTTTTTAGTTTAATTTCGTATGTACGTTCACATATATATACCAAATGGTTAAATTTTAGTAGTTTCTAAAGTTGGCGGCGTTTCCATATAATTAATAAAAAATCATCTGTAGGGAGGGAAAAAAGAAAAGGTAGGTTTTGAGTCATTTAACTGCTGCTCATCCTGTACTTTAAAACGATTCAATCCTTCGTGTGGTCAAATAGAAAAGATTGATTTTGCACCTCTTCATAATTTCTGTTTTAAAAATATTTTTCAATTTAACTCCTGAACTCAATATTTTAACCAAGCTTCCTCCTGTTGGGAATATGTGAAACCATAACCTAAATGTCCAAATAAAATTTTAAAACCGCGGACCAACGTGTAAATTTACTTTAGCAGCTTTTAATAAAATTAAAGACGTGACCATCCGCGTATTGAGTTTACCAAACTGATAAAATTCATCCGAATTAATGGTTGAAATTAAAATTCACGTGAAAATTTTTAAATCGGTTTCACCATAACTGCTTTTATGATGTATTTGCAGAAGAGTTATTTATTTCATCTTATATTCATTCGTGAATTATACTTTAAGATGAAATATTGTTCTTTAAATAAGGTAGGTCGTTTTTAAATGTTTTCTATGTTAATTATGGCCAACTACCATCTTCGTCATCAACCCATAGACGCCCACGCTTCGTTGTTGGTCTTTCGAGTTTTCATTTTTCTTTTCATTGCTTTTTTGAAATTAACTCTTCATTAAGTGACCACGTCTCAGTTCCGTAGATCATTACTGCCAACAAGCACGAAATAAAAATTTGTTTGTTACAGCAGTAGCTGGTACGAAAATATATTCGTATTTTCTATCTTCATGAACATTTCCCATATGTATGTTCGTGTGAGTGTAATTATGTAAGTTGCAAGCATCGGATACATTTCACGACTAAATTAATGTTTAAAAGTAAGAAATTATGAGATTATGTAATGCAATCCTTGGACGGCTAATGGAATGGATTGGTGGAAGTTCTATGTAAGGATAGCATTAAAAGTTTTAACAGCGACAGAAAACCATAATCGAAGATTAACTTTTATAATTTGAAACGTTTATCGCCTGTCTAATACTTATTTCTTAACAACTGCGCTATCATATAAATATTTACAGCAGTCTGGTCCCTAAACGTAAGTATTAATAACAAATGTACGAAAAGTCGAACTACTCGAATCGAGCGGTTCTAAAATATGTACGACATCCAAACACAAAGATGAGCGGGCAGTTGTTAGACATTTCCGATATAGATTTTCCATTAGGGTATATATTTGATGATTTCGAAATTGGAGTACTATAAAGAAAAAAACATCGATTAGAATTTAAAAAGATGTTCACTGAATGTCCGATTGCGAAAAATAAGCATTTTGAGTTTCATTTTCTTAATACAAAAAGTGTATATATGTATGTGTGTTTATAAGTGTATATAAATTATTTACATATTTAAAATCTATAATGCACAAAATATAGTATATATGGCAGATTTCTAGGTTTACTTATTTTTTACTGAGGTTGAGCATAGATGAATGAATGTGAAGGTAATGTTGTGGTAATTATTTATCTAAAGCACAATAAATGAATTTGAGAAGGCGAACTTATTTACAATATATATATATATATTACAACGTATTTTTAATAACAACGCAGATATATTTTGATATAAAACTTCAATGACAAACCTATTGTCTCTGTGATTGAGTTTTCGTCTTGAATTTTCTTTTCACGAGGTCTAGTAATCGTCTCGATTCATCGTTGTTATAATAAAGTCACTACTTTGTAAAATATAAGAAAAAAACCTCACAATGACAAAGATCTCTTTACCAAGGGTAATGTTGTGAACGATATCTAAAGGAATATTCCATTTGATCTTTTTTAAATAAATGTAAAAGGCAAGAAAATCTCGTAATATTTCTTAGTAATAAAGAAAGAAAATCTATGTAGACTAGTCTGGTGGGTTTTTTTGAGTTTTATTACTATTATATGAAGATATCAATAATTATTATGTCTTTGTAATTATTTAATTATATAAAATAATCCAAGAAGCCTTTAATAAGTATTACATAAGAATGTATTTAATGACAATGATATGATAAAAGTGACAACGTAATGTTAAAAAGTGTAGAAATATAATCTAAATACAAATAATTCGTGTCATCAAGTTATGATAACTTTGATATTGACGCGATTTAATAAATGTTGAAACACTCTAATTCTATATTACGTTTCTGGACGTGTCTGAATATACCTATTTAGTTTCTAATCAGTTCTCTGGATTTAAATGAAACTACATACTCATAATTCTCAGTCGCTTTCCATCAAATTTTATCCGAATGTAATATACACTATCATATTTTTTTACAAAATATGATAGTGTATATTACGGCCGAATCACGGTTGGCGGCGGAGCCTAAGACCAAGTCCGCCGCAAGGAGCTTAGAGGACCTGTGCTTTCGGGTGCTCGTCCTTTCGGCTCCCATGGCCTCTGGGTGACGGACTCAGGGGGGTCTGTTGCCCATTTGACTGTAAGAGGTCACAGCGGAAGGCGCGCTGTGTGTTCCAGCGCGCCTTATCAGAAGGGGATAGGGGAGGTTTGCCTTTCCCCTGAGGAGGGGCTGCACATTGCGGCCAGCGCTGGTGGTGTTGCGGAGGTGTGCGAAAGTGTTCTCGTGACCCTACCGTAAAGCGCCGAATATGGAACATCGTGGGAGTTTTAGTCTGTGCAAGTCCGACATAATCTACCTTTGCCCCCGCGAAGGCAGATATGGAAAGGCGTTTCCCCCACGTAAAAAAAGGCTTCGAACTGGTTGAACACACGCCCTATTCTCCAGATTTAGCCTCCAGCGACTTTTATTTTTGTCCTCGACTCAAGGAACACCTCAGGGGCAAGAAATTTGAGGATGATAGCGAGGTAATGGCTGCTGTAGAGGCATTTTGGGATAGCCAAAATAAAGTTTTTTTAAAGGGTGTTTTAGGCTATTAAAAGCGTTAACAATGTCCAGCGACACTGGCAACCGTGACCCGCCTTGCGCAATCGCCTCATCCGAGTGGGCTTTTACGCACATGATTGCGTCAATTGTCGAGCGTCCTATTCGGAAGACGAATTGTTGGTTCGATCATTAGGACCTGCTTCTTCTAAGTGCCTGGTGAGGTGATCAGCGATTATTCGCTCAAAAAGCTTGTCTAACTCATCCAGCAAGACTATAAGGTGGTAGGCAGAAGGAGAATCTGCGGGACGCCCATCCTTTTTAATGAGAACATGTCTGCCCGTCTTCCACTTTTTGGGAAACCGACCTGACTAAACAATCATCAAAGAGTCTACTGAGTCAATCCTCTAATGCATCGAGAGCCAAAACCCACACCTGGCCAAGAACATTGTCCGGCTCCGGAGCCTTTTTCTTCGGCATTTACGCAAAGTTCCTCCCTATCTAATGGTTGCAACATAGGTGGTACTTGTCCTGAGCTGTGCGTGAACAGATCAGTTAAAATGGTATTTAAAAACTGAGGTGGAAGACACAGTAAAAGGGGCTTCGCAGTGCCGGATTTTTCCTCTGACCATCTTATAGTGGCGACCCCACGGATCTTCATCGGGGGTCTTAAGAAGTTCCGCCCTTAACCTCTGTAATGGTCAGTTGTAGGATTCGAACCCGTTTTCTGTATGATCTGTATAGCTGACCATCGAGCATTTCATCACGGAGCTGCTTTCTACGGTGTCTGGTGTACCGGCGCCGCGCTCTAACGCACTCGTTACGCAGTTTTGCAATGTCATGTGACCACCAGTACACCTGACGCATGCGAAGTCGTGGTCTAATGCGCGGCATGCTAGCGTCACATATTTGATGCATTGTATTCTTGAACCATATGACTTCCTTCCCGACCTCCACAGGACAAGATGGAGGGCACAACCATGCGTGAACGATAGAGGCCTCTGTCATGTTCTTATTAAGGCCCTTTAACGCCCATCGTGTCGTCGACATTGGATACGAGGTGCACTTTGGGCGTCTTGCGCAGTGGGTCTCTGGAGGAGACATGATATTAAACCGGATGTATAGATGGTCCGACAAAGTTTCTACTACCTCCAGAACCTTTCCAGTCTCGAACGCGTTGCGCGATACCAGGGGATGCAAACGTGACGTCCACAATAGATCCTCCCTGCCAAGGCACGCAATACATGAGAAATAATTGTAAAAACATTTTAATGGCAATTCTTGAACAATAGATTAAAATGCACCTTTCCCAACGGCAATGCAGAATTAATTGAAAATGAAGCCTTGTGGGTAACAGTCATTTACAGCATAATTAGGATGTTATCGCTTGTATTATCCATGATTGGCATTATTATTGGTATTGGAATCCAATAATAATGCCATCCAATAATAATATCCATGATGGAAAATCTGTTTTTTCTTACATGTGAAATATAATTAAATAATAACCTCATCAGTTAGTTATTCATCACTGAGTGCCATCTTCGAAATGAAGTTGGGCAGTCAGTCTAAGAAAACTTTTTCCGTCTTGTGTCACTCCTTTAAGTTCAGAGTAATTAAATAATCTCCAATCTCTTATATCATCCAACCACTTTTTCGTTGTCATCTGGGTGTTGTTTTGAGGGAATCTTGCCTTCTAATACCAGTTTTGGAAAATGAAAAAAGGACCCCCCTGTAGATGAGCGAAATACGCCACCTTCCTCTGCATAACAGTTGTCATTAGCCATCGTTTGCAGTTGGCTTTTTGTATTACTGTTACATTTGAGACGAAGTTTCTCCATGGGATTTTAAACATTTTGCGCAGTACCCACATCTCAAACACCAGCAACCGTCGACAGAACTTTTTCTTCAATCCCTAGGTCTCGCATCCATTGGATGGAGAAGCGTCAGAGCCTAATCGAAGTGGTTGTAGATGCTCTTATCAAGGCAATGGTCGACAGCGAGGGGTCATGGCGTGCAGGCTTAAACTTCTGTGAAGAAGTGATGTCGCGGAAGGAAGCTGCGGAAAGAGAGAGGGAGAGGAACTCCGATCTGATTCTCCAACATAGGTTAGAACGCCGAAGAAGAGTCATTTACACCCTTCTTCGTCCCCCATAAATGAGGTGGGATCTGTCCCTACCACCGTGTGTCTCCAACACCTCATCGGGAGGGAGCACCGGCTCCACCCTCACAAGAAGGGACCCCACAAGAGTCAATGCTGTCGGGACTACGGTAGTGTGCGCAAGTGTTCCCGTAGTACCGACTCAGAACGTTAAGAGGAACACCGTGAGATTTTAGTCGGTAAGAGTCCGACATAACTCTCTCGTTATTTTTAGTAGCGGGACGGTATCCTATGCAAAATTTCCCCACGAAAAAAAAAGTTCCCGCATCCATATAGAAGAGGAGACCACATGTATAATTTCAAAACGCTATATATTATCGGAAATGGGATTTTTGAGTGTAACAAAACTTATGGCATTTTGTAAAAAGCAGTTTTTGCGTGTTCAATTTTATATTTTATTCCTACGTGATCATCCAAGTATAATAAGAAATAACGGCCTAAATACTTAAATTTATTGACTGCTTATATTTCATTACCTCTAAGTTGTAGCGTAACAAAAATGAAATAAAACGAAAGATGATTTTTTTAATTACAAGTAAAATAGTATTTACCTAGTTAAATGAAATTAAAAAGAAAAAAAAAGGCAAGGAAGTAAGAAGAAAAACATGTTGTAGGTTTCATTATACGCAATGCTAATTAGTGTTTAAGAATCATATCTTGATCCTAGGAACACATTAGAGAGAGTCGACGTGAGGAAATTTAAGAGCTAACGAATGCCTTTGATATGACCAAACAACCACTAAAGTAAGTCAGCAAATGTGCACGACAGTTTAAACTGCTTTCTGACGCATATAGACGCTTAGTTGTAAAACTCCTCGCTATAAACCACCATAACGAAGGCTAGAAAGTTAATTAACTGCGATGCTGCGGCGATCTGTTAAGTAATTTCTAGTTCAGTTTTGCACGATCTTAAATGTACTTTAGTATAAAAATGTTTTAATGCTTGTACGTCATGTACAAGTTTATATTTTCAGTTATTAGGATGTAACTAAAACAGAAGAGTAGGAAACTACATTTGAGTTATTTTTTAATGCGTCTCTTTTATAAAGAAACTCATTATTTACTTTTTAGATTCGCCCATTATTACGTAGAAAAACACCTTTCCTTATCAGATTAATTAATGCTTAAATATTAAATAATTTAAAATAGACATGTAATTATGTATATTCTTGTCAATGAAACTAGAATATGCAGTTACTTCTGAGAATTAATAGACGAATTAATAGAAGGACAAATCTAGATACGAGTTGCCTTGACAAACACTATTTTTCGTCGGTTAAATAGTTTAAACCTTGATTATTGTATCTTATTACGTACCTGTGATCAATTAAATTTTGAAAAAAAAATAAAAGTAATCATAACGTACCTGAAACTCGAATGATGGAAAGATTGCCACGGTGTCTATGTCAGCAGTGCTCTCCTTTATTACAGGACATTGATCTTCCTTTACCTTTTAACAAAAAGAGAATTCTTAATTTCAAAATTATCTAAAATATACAGAATATATTTCAGTATGCGAAGAATACTGCAATAAGTAGACAATATGCAACATCTTTAAATTTTCTTTTATACTTGTGTAGTTCATTTTGCTGACTACACCAGGTATAATTTGAATATAAGTGGAACAATAATCTGAAGCATGTACTTAAGTCGGATCGTTATCATTTAAAGTTGTTATAATTTTAAGTTATCCACTTACCGGTTATCTTTTAAGAAATCATAATATTAAGAGAAAATAATTATTCTAAAGCAGATGCTATTCATTGCAAGATTAGCACGATTTTTTTATAATTTAGACAAATATGACAACTTTTATTTATTAAAAATAATTGCTAAAGTTATGCTAGTACTCAACATTTTATGATAAACAACAATTATAAAATATTTCAGGCAAAGATTTTCCTCATTTATTGTGAATGTTATGCTCAAGTAGATTGGTAATACTTTTATCGTACATTAATGACCTCACATGCGAATCCGATTGGCTTAAAACGAAAACATAAATGTGAAGATTCTGAAGGCCATCGAAAGTCAATCATTGACGGGGGTCAATAAGATTATTTTAATAGTATTATCATATTATTTTATCTTTATAAATAATTGTAATACTTATTTCTAATTTTTTATTGGATGAAATATTACATTCAGATTTTTTAAAAATTAATAAATATGAAGTCTATAGTAAATATGTAATACATGTCAAATACTAATTTTATTAGAAGCGTCTTCAGTATATCGATCTGACTATGTATCCTTGTGACGAAGGTAATTTCCGACGTGGCCTTTGTGGCGAAGATTGTCAGTCTTTCGCAAGTTATATTGATGTTTGATTAACCTTTTTCCATCATTTGTAAATAACTTCTTATCGTATACGTAAAAATATGTATTATATGTCATATTATTACTATTTACATCAAATAATAAACAACACGTTTATATATTTCTGTTTTCTTGCATTAGTTTTTTTTGCCATAGATTAGGTTTCTTATTTTAAGTATCTTTTTGATGCTAAATAAAATTATTAAAATAACGTGTCAACCAAGATCACAAACGTTTCAGGAGTATAGCGTGAGTGGGCGGCATTATCGGGCTAAAAATTTACTTCTATCGAACAACTATTTAACATGATATTCTTCGACTGTAAATATAATAAAGAGCTATTTAAATATGTAAATTACATACACGACAGTTAGAACAGTTGGTTCATCAATTACAGAGACTGTCGTTTCGATTTTTCTTCGATGTTTTTTTAATGTGAAGATGGTGGAATCTGAGCATTTATTTTCTGATGTCATAATATACCGGAAACCACTATATTGTATGTTTTATGTTTCGCCCACGCTTCACCGTTTTCTATATGCTCTAGCTGTAGAGAATAACCGACTTTTAGCTTCCGAAAAATAACTCGTCACCCATCCTGCGCGTAGCCCCGACCTAGCACCCTGTGATTTCTGTATTTTCGCCAAAATTAAAGATTTGTTGAGAGGTTTCACTTTTATCAACTACGAAGAGGCAGTGATAGCGTTCAATCAGCACCTAGAAAGACATGCCTTCCGTACTGTGGTCCTCCTGTTTTAAAAAATGGTTCGATCGCATGAAAAAGTGTTTAAAATGTAAAGGAGAGTATTTTGAAAAGCAATAAACATAATATTTTGGTTATAACATGTTAGTTTTTTAAGTTACGCAAAACTTATAGTGTGACCTACGTATAACAGAGGGATGTTATAAATTTGAAAGGTATATCATCCGTTAATGTCTGTTACTGTTTCAGTTTGTGAGTAAGAGGCTGAACTGATATTAAATTGTTTTGATTGGGATCTTTTAATACAATAACAATGAATAAATAGCTGAATAATTTAAAGGATGATAACGTTTGAAAATTATTATTATTATGTCGTGCAGTCTGAATTTATCGTAATTACAAACATAACAAAAGGCAAATCCCGAGTTGCATGTGAGTTCTCATCAGATGAGGGCGCAATGCGAACTGACAATAATAAACGATGGTCGATAAAAGAAATTTTAAGTTTGAGTTGGAAGGTCGCTCGATTATGAGATTTTGTCTTAGCTGGACTACAAAAGAAAAACTATGCGTCTGAGCTCTTTTTTTACATACTACTATTACTTTTAGAATGGTAAATAAACTGTTTAACATTGTTTGTGAAATTAATGATGTTTTGCCTGCAATTGAAGATTTAATGAAAGGAAACCGTATACTCGGGATTCGAAAACTCTTACACATTAATCTAATTAAAAATATATTTAAAACCTTTATACATACAAATCAAAGTCCTGTCTGGTTGTTTGACCCATAATTTAATGCATAGCATAAACCGCTGATACAAGATACATGAAATTAGGAGGGTATGTTCTTTGTGGTTCGAAAAGGAAAGATTTCCCGAAATTAAACCCCGAAAAAGAGTAAGGAGAATTTATTCTCGAAGACTTTAGACTCGATAATTGGTACAGATAATTGAAAGGGATTAATTCTACTACTAAATAAAAAAATTACTACACCCAACGAAAAAGGCGCTTAACGGCTAGTATGTCATAAATAATATATCTGCCGTTCGCGTTACAAAAACTCTCCTAATATAATATGGCTTCGAAGGTATTTTCGTCACTAAGCTTCAGAGCAACATATACCCGTGCGGAAACGTTACCACCTCATCAGAGGCCAATTAAGTCGTAGAATGATCTTTAGGTATGTAAATTCATGTGCTATAAGAGTGAATAAAAATATGTTTTATTATATCTAACGATACGATTAGCACTTATATCCATTGCAAACAAATTTACTACTAGGATATTAGGTATTTTCACTTTTATAATTATATAATACTTGAATTTTTAAGATAGATACCTCCTAGATCAAAACGATAAGGCGCCCTTAAGGGTGTACGAGTAGAATTAGAAGACCTTAATAGAATTAGAGGACAATGAGATGGCCCAGAAGAGGCGTGAGCAAATTCAAAAGGAATAGTCTAAAAATTTTAAATGTAAAATAAAATAAAATTTTCCAGAAAAAATATTCTTAAACTGGGTGAGTAGTACGTAACATCGTTTTCGATGTTTATAGACTAGGTGATATCACCTAAACAATTTATATTACCTGCTCCTACGGATAGTTATATCATATTATGGTACGCCATGTAACTATTTAAATACTCGTATATTTATTTATTAATTTTTGTTTTACAATTCACGCAACTCATGTTCAATTTAATTTTCAGCGTGTTAACTTTGGAGCACGTTTCGCGATATCAACAGTGGTTATTAAACGTGCTTTGTAGTACTCCAGCCAAAATGTGATTTGAACAACGTACAATTTCTAACAACGTGGAGACTGTTGCACAGTGCAGTTCTGCTACTTGAGAGAAATCCACCATTGAGAAATTCCGAACATGAAAATAAATTTCGTGCTGTTAATAATTCTATTTATTTTATTCATTTTAAGCAGTTTTTGTCATTAATAGCAATCGGTAAACCTCTAAACATTTGAACTAAACCAATATAAAATATATCTTTAGAATACGAAAACATACCTTTTCCTGTCGGAGCACCTCATGCCGCGGCAGTTTTTGGTTATCGTTTTCATTATTTATTAAGCTGTTACCTGAAAAGAGAAAACATTGTTAAAAACACTTGCAGATTGACATGTACGATCTCTAGCTTAACGGTTGCTATATCGTTTGAGGATATAGGATATAAGTAACGATATGTGTGGTGACGTTAAGTTCTTTTATGGAAAGCTTTTCGGCAAGTGTTTCAATACCTATTTGTTCTTTATATATTCTGTATGTTTATCTATTGGTTTGAAAGCGCAGTTAATTATTTTCCCTTTGCACTAGGGGTTTATTTACGCTCGGATAAACCAGCAATACAAGAAATATTGTATTGCTTTTACTAAATTGTTACGTCTACTTTTTTATGATTATATTCACAGTTTGACATATGAAACGTTTATTTAAATACAAATTATTCTTTACATTAACAGCAATTCTCATTTTGAGCATAAGTTATAATTTAAATTGTGGCATTGGCGGCTTTATACCGGAGTCACTTGACAAGAAAAAAGGTTAAAAATACACCAATCGAAAAAAAACTTTTGAGAAAAATGTATCATAACATAAGTATGTTATAAGTAGAGATAAACTGACAGACCTAGCTCCTACCATGTTACAACCTGATAAAAGTAACTTGTCGTGAAAAAAAATCATAATGGAGGTCAAATTAAAACATTATTATCGAAAAGACACAATAGACATTTAAAATGAATTATTTGGGAGAATTTTGTCATCCTTGTTACACGGTAAGAATAAATGTCAAATAGAATTTCTGTCATCACTATTAGAACTAACTGAACGGAATAAACGAAACGTAAATAGGGGCACTGGTTTCTATTTATGGGGTACATCTATGCTCTTATTTTAAACCCTATCTGTGCTTTTAACATGTTCCGATAAGTATTTGTTGCACAATGTGTATCCAACAACCTACATCACTAAAGCCAATATGCGTAACGTACAGCAAGCATGATAAACTACGTAACATGAAATTGTCCTCTATGGTATTTACCTGATGAACCTATTCGACCTCTACAGGTATAAAATTGAACCAATAATGCAAACAAATTCTTTTTAATCAATTTTTTTCATAATCATGTTCATTTCAGTATTTGGCTGAATTCTATGCTTTGCAATTGGAAAATTCGTGCATTTGATTCCGATCCCTTTGAGGTTCCGGTGATGTAAAACACATCGTGAGAATTTTGACGTGTTTCAAGAACAATTGCTTTAAGAGGATGTCCTGAATCCCAGCAGTGAAAATGTAACTTGGGCTGTTTATGCTTATTAGTATTTATAACAGAATTTGTGAGAAATTCTTCTTTTCATATCTTGACGTACATAATTCTCCGTACTTGTAAAGATATAAAACAAACAAAACTGTAATATATTTTTTAAGGTCCTTTAAAGTCCTTATATATTTAAACATATCTAAAAAAGAAAATAAATCAAAACCCAATATCATTAATAGAGCACACATTTAATGCTTAATATTTAGCAAATGTCGCGAAATCGAAATACGGTTTGAAAAAACTCGTAAAGTTTTTGAACTACTTATTCAACAATGGGAAATAAGGAAAAATCTATATGAATACGTGTGCTTATGCATAATAATAAATATTTCATACCAAAATACTCGGAAAAAAAAGCGAGGACAGATAGACAAATAGCAGCGAAACGATAAAGGCTCGTTATTGACTATGAAGGTTTAAATTTTCATGCTTTAAAGGATACTCGTATTTATCACGATTCCAAATTTTTTCACCAATAACCTTGTAAGTAGAACAACGCATTAGACAAATAATATAACTTAAAATCTCATTTGTAATGCAAATTAGAATGAAAATGATTGTGAATGTAAAATATTTAGTAGATTATAACATTAGTATTAACGGTGGAATTTCAAAATATATGTACACAGAGTGCATAACTAAAAGCAAATAATGGTAAATTTACATGCTAGATACATAATAAAGACTTTTATGAAATATGGAGAACTTCTGCATATCGATCGTATTTTCCTTTATTATAAACTCTAAATATACACGTTAACTGTTTAGCAATACAGATTTGATCTCACGTGTATGCGCGTCGAACGCACTTCACTTGTTAATCTACAAGCACAACCGAAGTGTACTTATAAAACAAATAGGAGATAATAGTGATTACACGTATCGCCGGTACAGCGAAGAGATCTGATAGGATTTGGTTTGAATTTTATACTAGAAAATCTTGAGTCAACAACGATTACGGTAATAATAAAAAAAATAATAATAATGTGCTTGTCGCAGTAGCGTGTCCCTGATGGTAGTAAGTCACGGGTATTGTATTTGCTCATCATGCTTTAAACCCTAAAACAGTAATAGGTAGAGATTAAAAATCATAAGAGAATTTAATATTTAAAACACATGTTAATTATCTTACATGGTGAACATTATGACCTATTATCATCATATATTGTTATATATACTTATAAATATAACATGTTAAGAATACAATTAGTAGTTTAAGTATTAGACGCGATCGTGACTGATAACGATTTCATTGGAATTGTAAACAAACAGAGCCGCTTTTCGATTTGATCTGTCATGAAAAGAATGCTTAAGAAAAATACAAATATAAAGATTTCTTTGAATTGGAATTTCTTTTTCTCGTTAAAATTACTTTTTCTCAAAAAATATTTTTTACGTTAGTAATTCTTGTTTCAATTTCAAATAAGAAAATTGTGTATTATATGTTTTTATACGACTTTTTCGCTGTCAGTCGTTGTTTATTCCCAATGAAACAAGAGAGATGTTATATGTCTATGTGCTAGTTAACTTATAGTTTTTTATGTGTGCATGCCTGTCCTTGTTGGGGATCCAACAACAGCTTTCGAACCTAGTACTTTTTGTTTAAATCCAGATATTTGCTTTTTTCGAGAGTTTTTAGCAGTAGAATTAATTTAATACATACAAGGTGAACATGATTTATGAGTATTTCCAATAAGTATTAATAACAGTAACGATGACATACTCGTAACTAACATTTTCATTAACATATGTGTCAAAGTTGGTAACATTACAGAGATAAAAATTAATTATAGACGAAGGTGGAACTACAATCTGAGTTTCGCAAGTTATACTTCAGAAAACTATTTGCATATGATTTGGTTACACTTCCTCATGTTATTTAATCTAAACTGTGATAACATTTACAATGTAAAAGCCGGAAACACGTAATCATCGTTATGTAACGCTTAAAAAGACATTTTTTTTACTTCCATTTTAAGTATGAAATATAATATCGCAGCAATATGTGATATATTAAGTTGGTGCAGAAAAAAATATTACGGAACACATAATCTACATGATAACTAATTTACAACAAAAGAGTGCAGAGTAAATAGCATAAATAGCTTAAGGTTTTTACTTAAGTACTTCGGTCAACAGAAAAGCAAAAATGAATTTTAAAAATAGCAGCCGTTAGTTGGAATAATCTAGAAGAGACGTGGGCCCACATGCAGTTCATGTATTGGTTTATGCAACAGGAGATGAACGAGTTATCAGCCTCATGGACAATTTAATAAAAATGCCTGCCATCATCTCATTGACACTAACGACACCCAATGAAGTTGACACTACATGTTAGGAATAAATCACATATGTACTGAGAACGATTTATTTATTGTACTTATGTAATACGTATATAACAAACAAGTTACGCGAGCACTCAACAAATGTAATGAAAGAACTTATTCGGTTAGAACTTTAAAAAGTACTAGCTTTGTAAAAGATTATCTTTGAAGCGTGGCAATATAATATATTACTTTTCCTTTATAACATTAACACCACAAATACACTAAAGCACACAAAATAATCTAAACATGATTTTGTAGGGTACAATGGAGCACCCAGTTTTGATTCTATTCGGTCGTATTATTGCAATAGAGCCTATATCATAATTAAATTTTATTATTGAGTACCTGTTACAGAGTTATGAGATTATGGCTATGTTATTATTGTATGCTGTTGTATTAAATAATGAAATAATCCATTATACTACGTTAGAAACATCCATTTACAAATTTCTATTTAAAATACGCATATAAACACCGTCAATTCGATATTGTTATAAGCAATGTCCTAATACAAATTCTATGGTCTACTCTAGTATATTTAGTTCTAGTAACGATATTACCAAATCTTGGCGTTTATTGTTAAAATATTAGTGGATATACGCCGCGATAAATATTAATTATGTGTTAGAAATTGGCCATTGAATACCTTGTTCTGGCAGATAGGACACCGGGATTTGCTTTTAAACAACCAAAGGTAAAGATTATAGGTGCATACATTTTGTTATTATAATCCTTTGAAGTAGGGTGTCGAAGATCAATTTTTAGAAATATATACTGCATATTAACTTAATTTTTTCACGTTATGTTTTAGCAATAAAAAACAGCAAAGGAAGCTATATAGAAGTTTTATTTATAATTAAACAACTATAGTATAACTTTTTTTATTAAGATATTAATATTTAATGCCGATTAATACAATGAACTAAATATGTGGTGCCCATTGGTGAATTATTTCAAGCGCGGAATGGTAATATACTCGAATAGGAGTTCTGATGTGAAGGTTGCTGTATGTAATTCAATTATTGAACTAATGCAATTCTGAAGTTACGATCGCAATATAATAGTGTAAAGAATACAATAGAGCAACGCATAGTCTCGTCAATTTGTATAAATACCTATAAAAGGTATATTTTTGAAATCTACCTTAGTACCTAATTTGATCAGTGTCTAATAGTCCACACCCCCTTATGATTATCTATACATATATCTAATATAATAAATATAAATTAATGAAATTAAACAAATTAATAACTTAAAAAGGAAATCGAGTATATAGGCAAAACTGATGTGAAGAGCTTAATAATTTTATGGCCCTCAAGTCTGTACAAATTTACCTACTCTACTCTACTCTATTGTAGCATTTGCGGCAACGAAACGTGCATCTATTACCTCTTTGTACAATAGGCAAATTAATGAAATTAAATTGATACGGCAAAGTAATCAAGAAGTTATAAAGAAAAGGCATATTACGTTTACAGAATTTAAATTTAATTAACAAGTCTACAACAAAAAGTAATTTGGTTTTTAATCTTGTATTAAATAGAAATAGGTTTTATTTAGTAAATAAATCGCCATGTTATACTAAATCTAAAGATAAGCTAGATTAATTACAGCGTTAAAATCATGGCGGGATAACGTAATTAGGCTTTAATTACATTTAACTTAAGCGTGAAAATTTCAATAAGATTAAAATCATTTAACTATCACGTAAATTAGAATGCACAGCTCAGTTAGTGCAATGTGCGGCTATCGATTGCAACGAGATTGGTCGTCGGACGTAATTTATATATTGCGATCAATCTATGGAGGAATTAAGTAATTTTAATTTAATAGTAGAGATTATAAAATAAAAGTTTGAGAAAATTTGATACATGAAGTTATGGAAATCACATATATTATTTTCTGACAACCAAGCGACGAGACATGCATGTCCCTTGATGATAAGTGATTTATAATAACACTAAAGCGTTATTAGAGCAGAAATAATAAGCTGTTTACTGTAGTGTTTATTACAAATTATTATTTTTTTAACCTCATTTACACAAATAAAAAAAATTAAGAACCGTTTTTACAATTCAGTATAATGGAAATCAATTGGTATAACTTCTTATTACTATTAAAATATTGAAAAATATGTCTTTTTCATGGATCGTAGCATTTTAGCAATGACGGATATAGAATACAACTGGTTAAGGCTCGTTATCGTAATAAATTTATTTGTTAGTGTACACGTAGAATAGGAAAAAAGTAATATCTGCATACTCACTCAGACGGTTTCTCGGTATCAGAGATTTATCAATAGATAGAGACTCGCTACCAATAATACACGTTATTATCCTCATTTAAAAAAGTTTCGTTTACACAATCGAACGTCCAAACATTTTGCGCTTGGCCAGCGTTTACTTTAATTTATTTTTCAACTACCTATTAATTTTAGGTATAATACAAATGAGCAGCAAAGAACTGAAAAAGTTAACTGACGTCAGTATTTAATATCAGGTATTAGGTGAGCATTTTTACGAGAAATATAATTTCTTTACTAGAAGACTTTACCATTATAAAATATTGGGTATGTTCATGGTCAGGCCTTAGACCATAAAATTAAAGATACAATCTAGAAAAAATAATGAAATGTTAATATGGTCTAAAAAACCTAGATTCAGTCGATTATAGAAAAATTTAGACGTACATACAGACACATTATTTATAATTAGATATTATAATTAGTACATTTAGACGTAGCGTAACTAAGTTATTTGTCTCTGTATCAAATATTTTTTGCCAATTCCAATTTTATAAACCAGTCTTTTGACAAAACTTCAAATGGCCGGTAGAAGGTGGGCCAAAGCGGCTTGGCAGGGAACGCGTTAAGGAAGTTTAAACTATGATTTGGACAATTTAAGCAAAACCGTTTGTTTACATTTTAGGTTTATAGTACATTACTGCAGCGGCCGGCAAGAGAGGCATTGATGGACGAACGTATGAATGTAGGCCGAGGCGAAGCCGAGGCACACATACGTAAGTCTATCAATGCTTAGTTGCGGCCAAGGCTTGAATAGTACTTTTCTCAAATAATGAGCGGAAATTAAAACTAAGTAGTACAATTCAATCAAATAAAAGTCGATGGTCGGGATAAAATGCTTTCGCTAATTTTACGTGTAATACTATTTTTATTTTCAATGGACTCTTCTATGTAGCATTCTGCTACCCCGTCAGAGTTCCACCCGCCTTGCCGTTTAAGGCTAACTTAATTAGCACTTGTGTCAGCAAGAAGAGTAGGATCGGCGAAAGCAATGTCCAGTGTAATATTCTGGGTTTGGCAGGTTTAAATTCGAGGCAATCGCCTTTGGCGTTGCGGCAATTTTGTGTCTTCCAATCACCTGCTTTGTGCAGTTATTATTTTTCTAATTTAGAATGAATCGATCTAAAATAATCTCTCTGGGACATAGCGCTATGTATTTCCGTACGTTTTCAGCTGATTCATCTCTAATAACAAACGTGCGATCGATCTTAGTTTTTGTATCACGCAGGGTTACAATTACAACATCGTCGTGATTTTCTACATCTTCTATTGTAATATTTGTTAATTTCGTTAGATCGGCATGCACCAAAAATGCCGAAAATAAGAATAACTTGTAACAAAAATAAAAGACGTTGTAGTTACGTTATGTTCACATAAGTAATTTTCCTATTAGAGCTTAATATTTATCAACAGTAAAACTTACTTTGACGTCCAAATACACATTGTCTAGTGCTTCCGACAAAAACGCTTTTACGTTTGATGCGGTGAAACTTTTGACTTTTTACATTTGTATCCATTCGACTCTCGTTTGAGCACTGAAGTAAGGTTTGCATACTGTTATGTTTCATTTAAACTGTGCATTTTAGCATTGAATAGATGACCCAAAGCGTTGTAGGTTTTACTTTCTTGGTGATTTTTCCGAAATAGGCCAGAAAAACATTTTCGGATAAGAATTTCGATTTTCTTTCATTCTTCCATTAAACAAAATTTTCATAAGTTTTCAAATATTTTTCTTTGGATTATCGCGGTTACAAGTTTCCTAATACGGCTCTTGCTGCCCCTTGAATTTCAGGTGGCGTTAAAATAATTTCATCACACTCATTGTCTTCACTTGAACTCATTTTGTCAAATACAAAGATATTTAAAACCAATAACGAAGTTGACGAACGACTAATAACAATAGTTTTTTAGGCGCCAAAGTATTTTTTTCACTAAACAGCTTCCTATGTGCAAGCCAGTTCGAAATTTAAATTAAGCCTATGATAAGTTACCTCTTTGGTTGCCATGTTGCCGAGTAGAAGAAGATTGTTCCATTTTTAAATTACACGTCAAATATGATTTTACATAGTAATTTATTTGGCCGCTAAACACGACAGATATGGCTTTTCATACAACTATTGCCGATCGCTACTCGACCAATACAGTAAGTTCAATTTATCTTAAAGAAGGTTGTCAAAATAATGTACAAATTTCCAAGCATGTTCGAGAAAAGTAATTAAATGAAGTAACCTTCACGTCACTGTCAAGTATATTGACGTTATTCAGAATTAAATGCCGAGTTGTTTAACATTAAATACTTTCATGCCTTACCTTTCTGGTTGATATAAAATAAATAGATTAGTTGTACCCGGATGCATTACTGTCAGTGTTCATTTATATTATTAATATCTTAGAGGCGAAAGGAAAAATTTTCTTATAAATTCTATCATTTACCATTATAACTCATGATTGATTCGGAGTTTATGCACACTTTTTTTTTGCACATGCACAACTTTACAATAAAAGTAGCTTATATTATTCTTAGCATGTTCAGTTATGGACCAGAGAGAGTCATGCGTCATCGATACAGCCGTCTCAGAGATTAGTCGGAAAAAAGTAGACTAGAATTTTTTTTTCAGTTCAGCTTTTTGGTGTTAATATGGTTACAAAATTAATTGCATTGAAATTACAAAAAGATAACAAAAACTCATAACCTTATTTATGAACGATTAATATTTTTGCATAGACTTATCTTTACAAATCATTTGAGGATAGATTTGACAAGTATGTCTGTAAGTATATTCAGTTGTGGTATCGTAACTGCCCAAAAGCTTTATAGCAATGAACTAAAATTATTGGATCATAATTGTTACATTTTTGCACCAATTACGTTGTATTATAAAATAGGTTATATGAGAAAAATGGCCAGGTGCGACTCAGACTCGCACCGTGAAAGGTTCCATATAATAAACGTCAATAAAATATTTCTTGTGAATATTGTTTTAATTACATTAGTTGTTATTGTTGTGGCAATAGAAATACACAATTCGTTTAATTTTAAACTTTCTGCCTATTTCAGTCAACGAAAAATAGAGACCGTTGACAGACATACAGGCAGATATACAGATTACGAAAACTTAGTAACAGGATTTCGTTCGTCATCCTTTGGATACGAAACCTTAATAAAAAGGCTAAAAAACGAATCACTTTTAAATTATTAAAATGTAAACGTTTAAGTATTTGGGCTTGTTTCGTAGGCGTGCCATCGCTCATGTTTCAGTTATTAATTTTATTTGAAACACAGTGGTGTACCTAAGAAAAAAATAGATTAAAGACTATTTTATGGTAATGGGTAGAAGAATCGATCGAATAAGATAATGATATTCTATGAACTAGTAGGAAAATTAAATTTCACGAACATGTAATTCAATACGACATTAGCAATAGCGAACAGGGAACAATAACAATCGAAGTTAATATTTCGTGTAATTTATAAAAAAAACAATGTTACGTTATGTTAATTGTAATTACATTCAGATGTAATTGAATAAAAACAACAACAAGTTGCATATTCATAAATGTAAACAATAACTAGTACGACACTAGTTGTTCAGCAAAGAATAGGGGTGCTCGTACACAAAGCGTAAGAAACATCCATACACATAGTTGTTTGTATCTAGGAGGCACGAGATGTGATATGTTATACCCAACGAAGCGGATATTTTATTCATTACGCAGTGGAGATTGCTTTTGCAGTATAAAATATAAATAAACACAAATAATATACGTAGCAGTATAAAGGAGCATGTTATTGCCTGAAACATACTATAGATTATGTTAGAAGGAAAGAGAAAAAAATTGTCGAATGAAGTCACAACAAAAGCTTTTATCCTCAAAACTTACATGTTGATCTTCCGAGTCTATATAATTAAAATAGAGTATTTTGCTCTAGTATTTTGCAAATTTGATGCTTTTTAAACTTTAAATTAAGTATTTAAATGTAAACGAGATAAAAAAACGGTGGGAGTTAAAATTAAATAACTGCGTATTTGCTAGTTATGGGCTTCTCACGGAAGAGGGTATTGACAAGCCGCTCAAGTGCAGATGGGCAGATAGACAACAATTTCCTTTCCCCCAGTGTAATCAGCATTCGAAATTGCAACCTTTATTAAAATTTTATTAAAACCTTTTATCTCTTAATAATCTGTAAATATACTAGTCACCTTTGTACTAAAAAATATGCTCGTGCGTTAAGGGTTCATATTATTGTGTGAATTTATTATCTATTAACGTTCGTTGTATTTGAAAAATCCACCAAAAACACCTCATCCCACATACTAGTAGTTCAAAAAAATTGAATCAACAAAATCATTTATACAGACAATAACGAGAATGACGCACAGAACACCCATCAAAATACGTTTTGTAGTTGTTTAATTATTAAACAGTACCGATTGACAGGGCAAGCATTAAAACACCTTTACTTGAGAGGTGGTGTGTTTCGAGCATTAAGGGATGACACACAGCTGTCATTCTGCTTCATAGAATACATCAGCAGTATAATTTCTATCTATAATTTGTGTATGGAATTATGAATGAGTGAGGTACAAATAATAATGTTGAAATGTAAAGTATCTATTAGTATACAGAGGTTTATTATGAAATAAAACTGTATAGTTTTTTAAAAGAAATTGTAATAAAAATATTTATTTTTACCAAAAAGGTCAAACATTCATGCAAATAAATAAATCCTAAATATTGTTTGTAATGATTAACTTTCATTCGATATGACGAGATTTTCACAGAAAATTAACTGTTAATTAAAGAGTTAAAGTAAACTATTTTGCATTTTGAAAAATGAGTAGGCTACCGCAATAGAAAAAAAAGACAAAATTATGATCGAAATTAATATAAGATTGCATGATGACAGCTTCTAGTCAGTCTATATGTCTGTACATAACATTGTTTTAATCAAAAGTTTGTTGATCAGATCAAAACTAGCATGTACAGAATAATACAGACAAATTATTTCGTATCGAAAGGTGAAAAGGCGAAATAATTTATAATATAGGGTTTTAGACCCTATGCTTTCAAATCTTCTTTTATGTTTTCCAAACCGAGTGTCACGTAAAAAAATATTAACACATATCTTAAGAAGAAGGGTCACTAAAAGTTTTAACGCGCATTTACTACAAAAAACTTAAAAAATAGAACAAATTTATCAACTGGTATTTGCAAGCGGAAATCTGTAATAAAAAAATATTTTTTATTTTATGAAGAACAAGTTTGCCTTACTTGGACCGCGAGAGACGTGTAACAATTAATTGTTGCAAGCTTAAGATGATGATAATACTCTAATTTATATCAAAATTAAATGTAAGAGTAAAAATACAAAACACTCAATACAAAATAGTCAATGAAAAGTCATGAAACTACGGAAATGTTAAAAATATAAAATCGTGTTGAACTAAATACATACAGAGAAACAACAACTTATTTGACGAGTATTACTGCGATAAACAATAAACCTAAGTCTTTAAAGTGGCAATAGTACATTCGATTTAATCGTACAATTGATTATGAACGTTTAATATCATCATTATAGAAATAATTACATGAACTACCTAATCGTTTATTAAATCAACGAGCTAGTTAAATCAGTTGCTGTTTGAGGCATGTAAAGTGAAAAGAGCTATTCAAAACACTGCCTTAACATATTGACTACATCGTACAATGGTATGCGGTTCGCTTCTGCAACGAGTTACTACACTACACTGTGGCCCCACTGCAGTGCATGTATATGAGCAACGGCTAGTATCGACAACGTCATTATTGCCGCAGACGTGAACACGAATACGTGAATATTACAGGCTATCTGAACTATTCAGGTATGTTGGTTCTCAAATAGGTTTTCGTGTTTACATTCTGTTGAAGCAAGTGAACGGGTAGAGCGGCTCAAAGGTTTGATTTTAGCAAATGTAACTATCTATATGTATATATATATCACTTGACTTTAAATTAAAATTGATTATTCCAAACTTAGATCTATCATCGTACGTAAACAGGAAATAGTTTATAACATTTCTGTGCTATAAATTCAAGTTTAAATATTCAAATAAAGATATTTAATTTTTTTTTACTTCATACTTTGAAACTAGCTGAACCTCGTTGACTAGCCGACAGTTTTTATTTATCTTAACTTTTAAAAAATTTAACGCACCTATATTAATACTAATCGTTTAAAAGATTTCTGAAATAACCATTCTTAAACAATTAACGCCCTCTATTTTTATTTACGTATAAATTGTATTTTATTATTGGAATATACGTAGTGAAAACATTTGAAACGAAATGCCTATGCTACATATACAATATGTTGCCGTATGCACTCATAGATATTGTCTATAGACATATCATTTCCATTGAAATAACTTATGAATCGACAAATATCTCCCATAACAATACAAATTATTAAATATGTATAAATACCTCCCTTCCACAGAATGCAATGAACGATAACTATTGAGATTGGCGCAATCCCGGTGAATCACTCAAGAATGTCATCTCCGCATGCGCAGACACTTTCTAACTGAATATTTACACACAACCCAGTAGAAAATTTTAGCGGGAACATCCACTCGAATATAATTTTTCAGATCGCAAGAGATTGAGAATTTTATGAACACCTTGGAGATCGGGTTCTACAACAACGGCATCCGATTGATTTTTCAGTCCATCATCATAGTCAAGAGCTTTCTTGCAAAAAAGCCGAAAAAATTATTAATGCAATGAATACAGTTACATTTAGTTATAAACTTTTTCTTATCTACTGTGTAACATAGTAAATGTAAAAGAAACTCAACGTCAGCTTCAAATAATGTTTGAATTTTTTAGATATTTTACTTGTCTCAGTTAATTTTGTAAAAAGAATCTTACTTTAATTTCACTCATATTTATAAAAAGGAAATTATCTTGAAAATTTCGTTAGTTAATTTTTAAAACAATTTGAATTTACTGCAATGTTTTCACTGTAGACTTAAAAATACGCACGAAGAAAACTTATAAGGTAGCGAGAGAGAAATGGGAAGAAAAAAGATGTATAAGATTAATCTACTGGTATTTTGTATGTTGTAAAAAAAATATTCAAGCTTATAGCCTTCGCGCTTGAACAGTGTAAGAAGATATTTTCACATGCACAGAATTAATTGTTAAATTTTAAGACTACTTCGAATACTTTCTTAAGATAATTCTGCCCGTGTTATAAATTATTTAAAGATAAAGATATTCTTCTTTCATATATCATAATTTTATACAAGTAACACATTGAGTGTGCAAAGATTTGGAGATCACGAAACAACTTCATAAGGGAGTGTCGCCGCGTAGATGTAGTTACGTGCTTATTGAATGACATGTCGGAGCTATAATCATCAATTATGATCAAAATTAAAATTAATTATTTAATTGTGATCAATAAATATAATATATAATATTTTTTTTCTTAATCTGGATCAGAAGTATAATCATTGCAAAGGCTTGTTTTGAATGTTAGAGAAGTAGTATAAAATACCGAACATAAGTGTCAATTCTTAAATTGATGCACTGAAGGACAAAAAATAAATAAAAAATGAGAGAACAGGTGCACGCTGACATGTTTGCAATGTTTTGATGTTCACACGTAGAGACCGCACAAAATAGACTAGACCTGGTGTCTGCAATACCAATAGCAAATGCACAAAATTAAAGGGCTTCAACGTTAAGAGCATGAGCCCAGATTGTTTAATGGAGCGGACCATGAAGCAAAGCTATACACAATGGTCTCGTATTATAACAACGGATGTGTCAGGTAAAAGGTCTCCACATCCTTTAAAAATGTTAATACAAATGCATAAGAGCCTTCATTAAAAAACTAGTAGTAGTTTTTTTTAACTTATGTATTAATAAACAAAAAAAAATAACTAACCTACTTTTACACTAATCTGTTTTTTTTTATCAATTATGTGTTTCATAATTAATAAAACATCATTTTAATTCTCAAGATTACGTTCCTCAAATTATATACCACACATGTTAAATTCAGCACAGAAAACTGTAATTGTTAAAAAATTCATCGTTAGACATGCAGAACCTGTCCGCATTATTAGTTACATGAAAAATACAATTTGTATTTTAGGCAATGACGAAGTTTAAAATCAGGATGCACGAAAAAATATTAAAATGAATGTAACATATATTTTACATAAATATTAGTTGATGGTTTACCGCAGTTTCACATCGGTGTCTCGTTGTTTCATTTTAGCACATGCATGTATGTTGTATTTGTGTTGCTAATATGCACATTTCCTTGTGCCAGGATGTCGATGTAGACCGCCATCGTATACCTATAGTGTGCTCTGTATTGGATCAGTAAATATGCGACACAGCTAAATAATAACGCTTAAGGCTTATGTTTCAAATTTTACTAAAATTTTCGCTAAAATAAAGAGGTTTAATTTTGAATGTTTCATTATCCCCACAATTTCGAATTAGCTTGGTATTAACAAAATTCAGTTTCATCTACTTATACTAACAAATACTGTTCTAAAATACTTTGCCTAACGTTTTTAAAACTTGTTAAAATTTTACGATTTTAGCAAATGAGTACAGATAATAGAATGATTTACAATAATGCTATTGTATTATTTCGTTATTATAGTTAGTCAAAAAGTATTTCCCGTTTAAAAAATTACCTAAAGTAAGCTTATTGGATCGTAAAAGTGTGCTTCTTGGAAATTTATGAGAAGTTCCCATATTAAGTAACGAACTTAAGAGGGACTTGTGATAATAAAACATTTATTAAAGATTGAGACGAGTGTTTAATTAGAATATAATTATTAACATTGTTTTATCTTTTAAGACAAAGAAATGATTACAAAGTATGTATCTGTGTGTATATATATACATACACACACACACAAACACACACACATATATATATATATATA